>QRFJ01006245.1:0-91525 GCA_006176705.1 Cocos nucifera | reverse complement strand
TACACTCACCTTGTAAAGATGTGAAATCTCATGATTAATAATTTTTAGTGGATGGTGCGGTCTCACCAACTGACTCATCACCTCACCTAACAGTTATTGGTGATGGGTTAGCCAATGAGGGATCCAAGAAAATAGTGGGAGCTAAATTTGTTTAAAAATAAAATCCCTAAATAAATTGGTCAAGTCATAATTACAGTATCTAACTAAAATCTTTGACTCTCTACAGAAAAATGTCTGCGTCCAATCATTTAGCACGTATCCTGGACACACATAGACTGACCGGATCTAATATAAAGATTGGCTCAGGAACTACAAAATTTTTTGGTTTTGAGAAGTTAACCCATGTATTGGATCAGGACCCTCCCACCTTACCAGCCCATCCATCCACTGAACAGAGAGCATCTCTAGAAAAATGGATAGATGAAGATAATAAGGCCAGATATTACATGTTGGGCTCGATGTCTGATGAGCTCCAGCGCCAACATGAAGATATCGAGACTGCTCGCCAAATGTTGGCTCACCTACAAGAGATGTTTGGTGAACAGAGTCACGCAGCCAAGTATCAAGTCACGAAATGACTTTTTAAGGCTAAGATGCGTGATGGGCAGTCAGTCCAAGATCACTGTCTGATGATGATCAAGGACTTGGAAGAGCTTGAGAAGCTCGGTGTGAAGTTAGACTTGGATTTGTAGAACGATATTATTCTGCAATCCTTGACTGATGCATATGGGCAATTCATCATGAATTACCACATGCATAAACTTCAAAATTCCTTGGCCGAATTAATGAACATGCTGGTCATCACTGAGCTTTCTATGAAAGGTTCTAAAGGCTCAGTTCTTGCTATGGAATGGACTTCTTCCAAAAGAAAGTCTTCTAAAAAGAAAAAGAAGTCTGCGAAAAAGCAAAAGGTGGAAGGAGGAAAGAAGAAGAAGGCAGAGCCGAAGAAGAAGGCCACTGTCAAAGGAAAGTGTTTCCATTGCAACAGCGACAGCCACTGGAAGCGGAACTGCCCTACTTACCTGGCCACCCTGAAGAATAAGAAGGAAGGTCCTTCTGGAGGTATGCTCGTTATTGAGTCTAACCTTATGGTTTCTTCTGCATCCAGTTGGATGCTTGACTCTGGTTCTAGTGCTCATCTATGCACTTTCATACAGGATCTTGAGGATAGCAGGAGGCTGAGGGATGGAGACATGATCCTACGCATCGATAATGGAGCAAGAGTTGCTACAGTGGCGGTGGGAACATACCCTCTTCGATTACCATCTAGTTTAGACTTAGTTTTGAAAGACTGTTATTATGTGCCTGCAGCTAGCAGGAATTTGATTTCTGTTTCATGCTTAGCACTAGAAGGCTATGTGATTACCTTTTTTAAGGACCATTGTAACATTCTTTATGAAAGAAATAAAATTGCAAATGGTTTTTTTATTAATGATCTTTATCAGCTACATATTGATGTACCTGTTCTAACTATCGAGCAAAATGTGAATGCCAAACGACCTAGGGATAGTCCAAATGACAGGTATCTATGGCACCTAAGATTAGGTTATATAGCAGAAAATAGGATAAGTCTGTTGACTTCTAAGTCATATCCAACTTGTGAATCTTATCTTCAAGGCAAAATGACTAAACTCTCTTTTGTTGGACATGAGGAAAGGGCCACATATCTCCTTGCCCTAGTATATAATGATATGTGCGGCCAATTTGATGTGCTGGCTAGAGGCAATTTTGTCTACTTCATTACCTTTACCGATGATCTATCTAGGTATGGATATGTGTATCTTATGAGACACAAGTCTGAAGCTTTTGAAAAGTTCAAAGAATTCAGACATGAAGTAGAAAAATAAATTAAAAAATCCATTAAGGTTCTTCAATCAGATCAAGGAGGTGAATACCTTAGCCAAAAATTCCTAGACTATCTCAAGGAAAATGGCATAGTCTCTCAATGGACTCTACCAAGAACACCTCAACTCAATGGGGTTTCAGAATAGAGAAATCAGACTCTATTGGATATGGTCCGATCCATGATGAGCTTCACAGACCTCCCTGATTTTCTTTGGGGACATTTATTATTAACTTCAATTTATCTACTGAATAGGATTCCCTCTAAAACTATTTCTACCACACCGTATGAGATATAGCATGGTAAGAAATCAAGTCTGAGTCATCTCAGAATTTGGGGTTGTCTAGCTCATGTCAAAAGACAACAAGCGGACAAGTTAGAGTTTAGGTCCTTCAGAGCTCGATTCATAGGATATCCTAAAGAGTCGTTAGGATACTATTTCTACATTCCAGAAGACCATAATGTAATTGTGAGTCGACATGCCATCTTTCTTGAAAAATAGTTTATTCAGAATAGCGGCATTGAAAAGCAGATTAAGCTTGATGAGAAAGTCTCACAAGTATAATGAGCTAAGGACCAATCAGAACCAAATTAGGTTGAGCCAATAAGAACACTATCTCCTCCACCTTATAAATCGAAAAGATTTTTCCATCCTCTTGAAAGATACTTGGATATTATTTCAGAGGAAGTAGAGGGAATGTTCCTTATAGGTAATGGTGCTCATGGTGATGATCCCAAAATCTACAATGAGGCGATATCAGATATTGACTCTGAAAAATGGCTAGAGGTAATGCAGTCAAAAATTGACTCGATGCACTCAAACCAAGTCTGGACCTTGGTAGATCCACCAGAAGGTATAGTACCTATTGGGTGTAAATGGATCTTCAAGAGAAAGATTGGTGCAGATAGAAATGTGGAGACATTCAAGGCTAGACTAGTGGCAAAAGGTTATAGTCAATGCGAAGGCATTGACTATCAGGATACCTTTTCCCAGTGGCTATGCTAAAATCCATCCGCACATTGCTTGCCATTGCAGCCTATTTCGATTATGAAATATGGCAAATGGATGTGAAAATGGCATTCTTAAATGGATATCTTGAGGAAGATATCTATATGGAATAGCCGCTAGGTTTCACATCCAGTGATACTGATCATAAGGTTTGCAAGCTGCAAAGGTCCATATATGGACTTAAGCAAGCATCTCGGAGCTGGAACACTCATTTCAATGATGTGATCAAAAATGTTTGGTTTCATCAAAAATGAAGAGGAATCGTGTGTCTTCAAAAAGGTCAGTGGGAGCGCTGTTGTCTTCCTCGTATTGTACGTGGATGACATCCTCCTTATTGAAAATGATATTCCCATGATGACGACAGTCAAAATATGGTTGTCCAAGGAATTCTCCATGAAAGACCTAGGTGAAGCATCCTTTATTCTAGGAATTAAGGTCTATAGGGATAGACCGAATAGGATGCTAGGACTTTTACAGAAGATGTACATAGAGGAAGTACTAAAGAGGTTTAGTATGAAAAACTCTAAGAGAGGATTAATACCCTTCAGACATGGTATTCATCTTTCTAAGAAGATGTGCCCTAGCACACCTGAGGAAATAGAACGCATGAGCAAGATCCCTTATGCTTCTGCAATAGGGAGCCTCATGTATGCCATTCTATGTACACGACCTGATATAGCCCATGCTGTGAGTGTCACAAGCAGATATCAGTCAAATCCAGGTGAAGAACACTGGACTTCTGTGAAATGTATCCTTAAGTACTTGAGAAGAACTAAGGATATGATGTTGGTCTTTGGTAACAAAAAACTCCATGTCTAAGGATACACAGACTCGGATTTCATGTCCGATGTAGATGATCGAAAGTCGACATTTGGGAGTCTATTTGTGTGCAATGGTAGTGCTATCAGCTGGAAGAGTTTCAAGCAAACCGTAATAGCAGATTCCACCATGGAAGCAAAATATATCGCTGCATCAGAGGCTGCGAAGGAAGCATTCTGGTATAAGAAGTTTGCTACAGAAGTCGGAGTAATGCCATCAGATGCCATTCCTCTTTACTGCGACAACAATGGTGCCATAGCCCTTGCTAAGGAGCTGAGGTCTCACCAGAAATTCCAAGCACATTAAGCGGCGATACCACCTCATCCTGCGATTATCTTGAGAAGGGATTACATTCGAGGTCAAGAGAGTCGACTCCACAGACAATGTGACAGACCCGCTTACAAAGCCATTGGGCCAGCAAAAGATCGAAGCCCACCTTGAGAAGATGGGACTTAGACTTGTAGCCAATTGGCTTTAGGATAAGTGGAAGATTGTTAGATATATGTGCCCTAGAAGCCAGAATTGGCTGACACTTGTAATACACTTCTAGGGGCAAAATTATAATTTTGACTATTATCAATAAAATGGATTATTTTCTATCACATATGTGTATTTAGTGTCTGTGATACATCCTTTGAGTTAATGATAATGATAATTCATATTTTCAAGAGTTGAAAATTTAAGACATGAATAATCATTATTAACTCATAAAATGCTCCCGACCATAGGATCATCATGAGGATGGTGATTGATTTGAAAGGTTGGTGTACAATCGCTTTTCTTTAGTAGATGAGTCTTAAGTCTACGGTGTGGAGACACCACAGCGAGAGTACAGATACTCATTAGAGAACGAGGGCATTGAGCATAAACACCTTGAGTAGTCATTAGGAAGTCTACCTTCTCGTTAATGACTGACTTGATGCTACAGTGGTGTGTCTGGTTCTTTGACCTGAGGTGCATCAGCAATTCACCTTGAGGGTGTTATAGTTTGACTACACCATAACTCGCTCTCCTAGCCATCCAAAATCCTGAGGTGTATGTTGGCTATAGCATGTTCATTGTAGGAACTGGATTGCATCAAGATGGAATCTATCTACCTCGATGGTAGAGGAGCAGCCCTATGATGATCATGAGAATCAAGTCCAGAAGCCCATGGCCATGGCAGAGTGAAATAATAGAAAGAGTTTCTATTTAGGTTTTCACATCGGACTTGAATCGAATGATTACATCATATGATAGAAACTAGGGTTTGATGAGTTCACCTTAACCCTAATCTGATCGGGGCTCAAGATAGAAGAACTTAATCACACAGGTAGCTGCACCAAGAGGTTCGCATTCAGCTCTGATGGATTGCCACCATATACTGCTAGGTGTCACTGGTGGATTTTGGGAGCAATTAGAATGATTTAGATGATCGATCATTCTAGCTGTTCGAATCAGAAGAGTTCTAATCCATCAAAAGGAGTTTCGATGATGTCGATGATAGAGATCATGACATATCCCATTACCATATAGAACTGAACCTAACTGGGATCACACAAATAAGGGTTTGAATCTGGTGATCATCAATTGAACTGATCCAGTTCAATTGATCTGAATGAGATTCAATTAGGTTCAAGAAAATCATGCTAGCACTCGATTGAACCTAACGTTCTTCTTTTACTATCATAAATAGTTATCCTGACTGAGCCAAAAGAGTTTGTGCTCGATCAGAGGCCTTCACTTGGTCTGACTAGAGCCTGTTCAGATTAGAAAAGGATTGTCTTATTTCGTAAGACAATACCTACCATTTTTGGTCACCTGCCATTTCTCGTCCTTTGACTTTGGTCAAAAGTTAACCTTTGACTGGTCAAATATTGACCATTGACACTTTGACTTCTATCCACGTGTCATGCACCTATTGGAGAGCTGGTGGGGGCTTGTCCCCCTATCAGAATCTGGCAAGGAGGAGGGCGCACGCCACCCTTGATGTGTGCCCAAGCAGGAGGCGCCCAGGAGTCCCTATTGGATAGGGACTCCATCTCCTTTTTGGATTCCGATTAGACTTCTCCTAAGAACCAAGTTTGACTGGTCTTAGGTGCCATCTAAGGAGGAATCCAAGGGACTCTATTTCCACCAATCAGATTTAGATCTGATTTCACAAAGGGTTGTGATTGGTTGGGAAGAAGAGGAGTTGGATCACGCATAGTCTATAAATAAGACCCTACGTCCAACTCAAAAAATATTGAATTGAATTCTCCATGCCCCAAGGCTGCCTCTCTCCTCCTCCTCCACACCAAGACCATCTTCTCCCTCTCCTCTTCATGCCCAAAGTAGTTTGG
The DNA here is from genome assembly GCA_006176705.1 of Cocos nucifera. NCBI lineage: Eukaryota > Viridiplantae > Streptophyta > Magnoliopsida > Arecales > Arecaceae > Cocos > Cocos nucifera. The sequence continues at coordinate 85,533 of QRFJ01006245.1, read as the reverse complement.
GATCCAAGTTGATGCAATCCAGATGAGAGAAAGGCGACAGAAAGCTAGAAGGCTGCGCCGCTGCAAAGGATAACTACTGATCTTCGAAAGGCATTTTGAAGATCCTCCAAATTAGATTCAGATATAATTTTTGGAGATGTGATAGAGAAGAAGAGGATCTCCAAATCCAACCCAAGTGGATACCGATAGAGGCTAGGCACTTGCGTGGCTAGATCCAGAATCTTCCGCTACTTACAGGATCATCAATGGGTAATAGGATTACCCTACATCAAGATAAATTAAATTTGATTTAATTTATTTAGATTTTATTTTTATTATTAGAATAATAAAGATTAGATCTAAAATATTCCAGATCTGATTTAAATCGAAGAAAAAATTTTTTGAAATATATCTCTTGATCTAATCAGATCTGAACAAACCTGATCCAAAAAATCAGGATTTTCCCTTCACTCGTCATAGGTTTTGGGATCACCATGAACCTCATTACCTACAAGGAACATTTCCTCTAGTTCCTCTGAAATAGTACCTAAGTACCTCTCAGGGGGGATGGAAAATCTTTTTCGATCTACGAGGTGGAGGAGGTAATGATTGTATTAGCTCAACCTAATTTGGTTCCATGGGGTCCTTAGCTCATTGCTCTTGGGAGACTTTCTCCTCTAGCTTGATCTACTTTTCAACGCCGCTATCTTGAATAAACTATTTTTTAAGAAAAATGGCATGCCGACTCATAATCACATTGTGGTCTTCTAAAATATAGAAATAATATCCTAATGACTCTTTAGGATATCCAATGAATCGAGCTCTAAAGGATCTATAATCTAACTTATTTGCTTGTTGTCTTTTGACATAAGCCAGACAACCCCAAATTCTGAGATGACTCAGACTTGGTTTCTTACCATGCCATATCTCATACGGTGTGCTAGGAACAGTTTTAGAGGAAACCCTATTCAGTAAATATATAACAGTTAATAGACTATGTCCCCAAAGAAAATCAGAAAGGTCTGTGAAGCTCATCATGGATCGGACCATATCTAATAGGGTTCAATTTCTTCATTCTAAAACCCCATTGAGTTGAGGTGTTCCAAGTGGAGTCCATTGAGAGACTATGCCATTTTGCTTAAGATAGTTCAGAAATTTTCGACTAAAGTATTCACCTCCTCGATCTGATCGAAGAATCTTAATGGGTTTTCAAGTTTGCTTTTCAACTTCATATCTGAATTTCTTAAACTTTTCAAAAGCTTCAGACTTGTGTCTTATAAGATACACGTACCCATACCAAGATAAATCATCAGTTAAGGTTATGAAGTAATCAAAGTTGCCTCTAGCCGGCATATCAAATGGGCCGCACACATCAGTATATACTAGGTCTAGTATATCCGTGGCCCTTTCCCCATGTCATACAAAAGGGAGCTTAGTCATTTTACCATGAAGACATGATTCATAAATTGGATATGGCTCGAAAGTTAATGAACTCAATAGCCCAATTTTCTTCAATTTGTTAAACCTATTTTCTGCTATATGAAGTAATCATTCGATTCAAATCTGATGTGAAAAACCTAATAGAAACTCTACCTATTATTTCACTCTGTCATGGCCATGAGCTTATGGACTTGATTCTCATGATCATCATAGGACTGCTCTTCATCTACCGAGGTAGATAGATCTTCTATTGGTGCAATCCAATTCCTATAATGAACATGCTATAGCCAACATACACCTCAGGATTTCGAATGGCTAGGAGACCAAGTTATGGTATAGTCAAACTATAACACCCTTAAGGTGAACTATCGATGCACCTCAGATCAGAAAACTAGACACACTACTGCAGCTTCGAGCCAGTCATCGACGAGAAGGTAGACTTCCTCATGACTGCTCGAGGTGGTCACACTCAGTGCCCTCATTCTCTAACGAATATCTGTATTCTCGCTTTGGTATCTCTACATCGTAGACTCAAGACTCATCTATCCTAAAGTAGCGATCATACACCAACCTTCCAGATCAATCACCATCCTTATGATGATCCTACGGTCGGAAGCATTTTATAAGTTAATAATGAAAATTCATGTCTTAAATTTTCAACTCTTGAAAATATGAACTATCATTACCATTATCTCAAGAGATGTATTACAGACACTTTCAAATGCACATTATGATAGAAAATAATTCATTTTATTATTTATAGTTAAAATTATAATTTTTTCCTTAGATGTGTATTACAAGTATCAGCCAATTCTGGCTTCTAGGACACACATATCTAACAACTGCTCCCTTTATGGTTAATAAAAAAGCTCAGCATAGAATGGCATTTGGTGCATCATGGAGCAACATCATCGTTCGGAAGGCCTCAAGGTAATCGATCGGATCAAAAGTCCTATCATAACTCTTGAACTAGGGGAGCTTGAAGTTCGGTGGGATAGGTTTCTGCATGATCTTAGCAAAGGAAGGAGGATCGGTATAGATGTCATCATGGTGGGTTGGGGTGGCATGGCGAAGCTTCTCAATCTACTGGTTTATGTCTCGAAGCTTCTGATCGAGAGCATCATCTTGACCATGGATCTCAAAGGGTCGTCGACTGTTGATGGAAAAGTCTCCTCCATAGAAGAATCATAATTAGAGCAAGGACTCCCTACTCTCTGCTTCTCCTTTCTAGGGGTAATTCGCCTGCTGACCCAAGTTGCCCTTCTTGGTGCCGGTTCTTGAGGCTCTAGTTGGAGATTTTTTGGTGGGACTACCACCGGGGACTGCTACATGGCCTGCACCATTTTGGTGAGACTTCGAACCTACTACATCAGTAGGTTGAACTACTCTAGATCCATCATGATCGTCGATGGAGAAGGTTAAGATGTTAGACATGTGTGCCCTAGAAGCCAGAATTGGTTGACACTTATTATACACTTCTAAGAAAAAAATTATAATTTTGACTATAAATAATAAAATAGATTATTTTCTATCATAATATGTATTTAGTGACTGTGATACATCCCTTGAGTTAATGGTAATGATAGTTTTTATTTTCAAGAGTTGAAAATTTAAGATATGAATTTTCATTATTAACTCATTAAATGCTCATGACTGTAGGATCACCATGAGGATGGTGATTGATCCGAAAGGTTGGTGTATAATCGCTTCTTTATAGTAGATGAGTCTTGAGTCTACGGTGTAGAGACACCAAAGTGAGAGTATAGATACTCGTTAGAGAATGAGGGCATTGAGCGTGACCACCTCAAGCAGTCATTAGGAAGTCTACCTTCTCGTCGATGACTAGCTCGAAGCTATAGTTATGTGTCTGATTCTTTGATCTAAGGTGCATCAATAGTTCACCTTGAGGATGTTATGGTTTGACCATACCATAACTCGGTCTCCTAGCCATTCGAAATCATGAGGTGTATGTTGGCTATAGCATGTTCATTGTAGAAATTGGATTGCACCAATAGAAAATCTATCTATCTCGGTAGATGAGGAGTAGCCCTATAATGATCATAAGAATCAAGTCCATAAGCCCATAGCCATGGCAGAGTGAAATAATGGAAAGAGTTTCTATTAAGGTTTTCACATTGGACTTGAATCGACTGATTAATCATATGATGGATATTAGGGTCTAACGAGATTACCTTAATCCTAATCCAGTCGGGGCTCAAGATAGAAGAACTTAATCACATAGGTAACTATACCGAGAGATTCATTTTCAATTTTGATGGGTTGCCACCGTATGCTTGTTAGATATGTGTGCTCTAGAAGCCAGAATTGGCTGACACTTGTTATACATTTCTAAGGGCAAAATTATAATTTTGACTATAAATAATAAAATGGATTATTTTTTATCATAATTTAGTGTCTGTGATACATTTCTTGAGTTACTGGCAATGATAGTTCATATTTTCAAGAGTTGAAAATTTAAGACATGAATTTTCATTATTAACTCATAAAATGCTTCTGACTGTAGGATCATCATGAGGATGGTGATTGATCCAGAAGGTTGGTATATAGTCACTTTTTTATAGTAGATGAGTTTTGAGTCTATAGTATAGAGACACCAGAATGAGAGTACAGGTACTCGTTAGAGAATGAGGGCATCGAGCATGACCACCTCGAGCAGTCATTAGGAAGTCGACCTTCTCGTTAATGACTAGCTCGAAGTTGTAGTTGTGTGTCTGGTTCATTGATCTGAGGTGCATCGGTAGTTCACCTTAAGGGTGTTGTATTTTGACTACACCATAACTTGGTCTTTTAATCATTCAAAATTTTGAGGTGTATGTTGGCTATAGCATGTTCATTATAGGAATTAGATTGCACCAATAGGAAATCTATCTACCTCGATAGATGAGGAGTAGCTCTATGATGATCATAAGAATGAAGTCCATAAGCCCATGGCCATGGTAGAGTGAAATAATAGAAAGAGTTTCTATTAAGGTTTTCATATTGGACTTGAATCAAATGATTAATCATATGATGGATATTAGGGTTTGACAAGATTACCTTAACCCTAATCCAGTCAGGGCTCAAGATAGAAGAAATTAATCACACAGGTAACTACATCGAGAGGTTCATTTTTAATTCTGATGGGTTGCCACCATATGCTGCTAGGTGTCACTGATGAATTTTGAGAGCAATTGGAATGATTTAGATGATCAATCATACTAGTCATCTAAATCAGAAAAGTTCGATCCATCAAAAGGTTTTTCGATGATGTCGATGATAGAGATCATGACATATCTTATTACCATACAGAATTGAATCTAATTGGGTCACACAAATAAGAATTTTAATCTGGATATCATCAATTGGACTAATCCTATTCAATTGATTTGAATTAGATTCAATTAGGCTCAAGAAAATCATGCTAGCACACGATTGAGCCTAATGTTCTCCTTTAATTATCATTAAAAGTTGTCTCAACTGAGCCAAATATATTTGGGCTCACTCAGGTACATTTACTTGGTCTGACTGGAGCTTGTCCAGATCAAAAAAGGATTATCTTAATTTATGAGATGAATTTGAGATAACACCTACCATTTTTCGTCACCTGCTAAATATTGTCTTTTGACTTTGGTCAAATATTAACCTTTGACACTTAGACATCTGCCTATGTGTTCTACACCCATAGGAGAGAAGATGGGGATTCGTCCCACTGCTAAAAAGTGGAAAGAGAGGGGGTGCACACCTTGGGAGGCATGCACCCAAGGATAATGATGCCCGAAGTCCCATACAGATGGGACTCCAGGTTACTTTGGGGACTCTACCTAGGTGGCACCAAAGACTTATCTTTGATCAGTCTTAGCGCCATCTAAGGATGATTCAGAGGGGCTCTCATTTGATTAGATCAGACGATGTCATCCTACCAATTAGATTTAGATTTGATTGCACAAAAGGCCATGATTGGTTGAGATGATGTGGCACTGCATGGCGCAATAGGGTCTATAAAAACCCTATCTGCGCCAAGATCTAGAGAGTCTGACCTATTGCCCATGCCACAAGGCTATCCCTCTCCCTCCTCCATGCCATCTTCAGGTCCTCTCTCTCCTACCCATGCCCAAGAATTTTGGACTTCAGTTTGGTACGATCCAGGCAAGAGAAAGGTGACAGGAAAAGGAAGAAGGCAGCACTGCTGCAAAACACAACTCACATCATTGAAAGGAGTTTTGAAGATCTTCAAAATTAGATCTAGATCTAATTTTTGGAGAGATGATAAAGAAGGAGAAGATCTCTAGATTCTATCCAAGTGGATACCTTTAGAAGTCAGACACTTGCATGGCTCGATCCAGAACCTCAGGCAGACATCAGGATCATCATAGGATAATCAGATTATCCTTAATAAGAAAAATTAAATTAGATTTAATTTATTCTTTATTTTATTTTTTTATTAGATTAATAATATCAGATCTATAAAGTATCAGATCTGATCTAGATCTAAGAAAAAAGTTTTTGAAATATCTCTCTTGATCCAATCAAATCTGAACGAACCTGATCCAGAAAACTAGGTATTCCCTTCAACTGGTATCAGAGTCAGGTTGCATTTTTTATTAGATCTTATTTTATTTTAATTTTAATCTAATAATTATATGATTTTAGATGTCATATGAGATATGATTAGATCTAAAATTAAAAAAATTAAAAAAAATTAAAAAATAAAATAATTTAGATCTAAGTTGTACAAGATGCATGACTAGTTGTAGAATAGAATTATTCTATGTATAGTCTTGTATGATCATAATTTAATTTAATTAATTATAATTTTTAGATCTATTTTACTATTTTTTTATATTACAAATATTATAATAAGATCTAAAAAATAAAAAATAAAATTATTTAATTTTTGCTCATATGAGATATGATGAATGCATGTTTAGACTAGTTGTAGAATAGTTTTACATAATTATCTAGAATAGATTTTAATTTAATATGATCAATTTAAATTTAATTTTTTAGATGATTATGATATAATTTAGATCTAAAAACATGCATGATATGATATATGAAGATATATGCAAAGCTTGTTTAAAGTTAGATCAATCTTATATATGAGATATATGATGTAGATCTAACTAGTTTTGTAGTTTTCATATTTTTGATTAAGGCATTCCCCTTGGCCGTCCAGTCATAAGATTAAAGTAGGATTTAAATGCCCTCTCTTTCCATTTGATGGGGTGTTCTTATGATGTGCAGGGGTGCTGCGTGTTCATCCTTAATAAAAAATTCAAAACTTATTTTCTGCAGAATCCTAGATCCTTAAATCCTAGATTTTTTTTTACGTATTTTGTTTGTGAACCCTAAACTTAATTAAAAATTAAGATTATGAAATATATTAAATCTAAAAAATTGATAATTTTTATATTTAAGATATATTCATAAACTTGGATTCGGGCTTATGTAGCTCAATTAGGTCTAGCGGTTGATCAAACCAAATCAAGAGTTGGTTAGATGGGATTAAGAGTGCTTAAATTGACCAGCCTAATAGGATTAAGTCTGGGTCAGGATCGAATCACATGAGTGATCGATCAAGCTAAGACCTAATTAGGCTCAGTGGTTAGAGTCTGGATTGCAGGCTAACCTAATTGGCTCTGGCTCAATAATTTGGTGTCTAAGGTAAGTCTGGCAGATACGATCGACTGATTTTTAATTAGGAGCTATTCGACTTAAATGCGTTCTTATCAAGTTAGTGGCATATTCCTTCCATCGGTCTCACTTACTTGACCATATTTATCGATCCAGTCCTGATCTAAGGTGGTTAACAATCCGAGCTAACCCATGCCACTAGGTTAGTCATAATTGTTATGGCTATTATAAGTCAAGTTTAAAGAGACCTAAAGCAAATTTTTCTAAGAAAAGATTAAGGTCTCCACCATTGTAGAAATGCAGGCCTGATAAGCATCATAAATTTATCAATAAAAGTATTAATTTATTAATTAATTTATATTAATTTTTAAGAATTATTAATCAATTTATATATAATTTTTGAAAAATTCATATTTTTATTAATTAAAAAATTAATTAAAAAATAATAAAAATTAATGAAAATTAAAAAATAAAATTTTATTATCAATAGAAAGAGATCATTTTTTGATCACAACGAAATAAATTTCAAGTAAAACAAAGCTAAAATGAAAAAGATATGAATTTTTAAAAAATATAAAATGAATAAAAATTAAATAAAAAAGAAAACGACTCAGCCGGCTCCGTAAGCCGAGCCACCAAGCCAAGCCGAGCCACCAAGCCAAGCCAAGCCATCAAAGCCGACTCAGCCGTTGAAGCCATCAGTCGGTCCACGATCCAGGCATGGACCGCCAGCTCAACAAAATCCGGCGAATCAGAGCTTGCCACGTGGTGGACCTAGACCCCTAAAGGGTCTACAGAAATTTATCGTGGCTCACAAGGGTAATTTAGTCTTTTCGCTCGGCAATAGAGGCACTGATTGGTTGCGGTGTGCGGTGCGGCCGATCCACGCGGTCTATGGGAACAGTGATTGCGCGATCGGATGGATGTGGTTGTTTGCGATCAGGATCGGACGGCTGTGGCTGCTTTCGGATTTGATTCAGCTGCAGACATCACGCGGATCGCCATCGGACGGCAGCGCTTAATCCAGGCGACGATCCGACAGTCCAGAAAGCTCCCGACGGTGATCAAACTCTCAGGCGCATGATTTGCGGCCAGATTTTCTCCATCAAGTGCGATCCAATGGCCAGAATTTAATCCGACCCGATCTGAGCTGATCTGCATCCGATTTTGATGATTTTTGGACCGTTGGATTTCTATTGAATGGCTGAATTTTATCAAATTTATTAGAGATATATCAGAGCTATTTTAATTTAAATTTTATTCAGATTTTGATGATTACAAAGGCCATTAGTACCACATTGCCTAGAAGCAAACTTTCCAGCCCTCCTAGCTCTATAAAAAGGACCCCAGGCCTCCAAAAATCAATATCTTCGATCAAGGTGAAGCTTTGGTACAGGGTGAAGCCAAGCTATGGGTTAAATGCTGCTTCGAAGTAATGAATTTTGAGAAGAAGAGCCAAGCTTCTACACCATCTTTCTGCCAATGCCGATCCAAGATCGGAGATCAGGCTATTTTATTCTTTTTAAATTCTATGTATTTAAATTTTGAAATTTTAATTAATAAAAATTTTATTTTTTGCACTTTAATTTTTTACTTTTTATTTTTATTGCAATTTAATTTCTACACTTTAAATTATTGCTTTGCAAGTAGATGCTAAGATCTAACTAGTAGATCTTAGTACCAAGTTTAAATTCCTGCACCTTTTAATTTTCGCTTTTTTATTTTCCGACTTCACTTTTGATCCCAAAACTCTTCTTTTTTTTTTTTTCTTTTAAAAATCAAAGATTTCAAATCTAAAATACTACCTTCCCTGTGGATTCGACCCGACTCACTGCTATCTACGTAATTTCAATGATTTTTAGAAGTCGGATTAAACTGATAAACACGATGTCTTAACGACAACATCGCGTTCCTATCAAGTTTTTGGCACCGTTGCCGGGAAAGACACAGATATTAAATTTTTGATCTCTTTGATTTTTCTATAAATAAATTATAAATAAAATTTCTACTTTCTTATAAATATTGCTTGCTAATTTTTTTTTATTATTTTATAGAAAAAGAGATTAAAGAATAAAAAGAATCAGGAGTTTTGCTTGGTGAGATCAATTCTAACCCTAGTACTCTTTCCTTTTTATTTATTTATTTATTTATTTTATTTTTAAATTAATTTAAAAAAATATTCATTTAAACCTAATTAAAAGCCTCATGATAAGATTAGAAACCCTAACTGTTTAGAGCATGCATCGTATTAATTTTATTTTTATTTTTATTTTTATTTTTTTGGTGATTGCTGGAAGCAAGGTATGCCTTTCAGAATTTAATTAGTTGCATGCATCTAGTTTAAATTGCATAAAACCCTTTGATTGAATTTTTTTTTTCATGCATATTCATATTAAATCAAATTAAGGGCACAACCCAATTAAACAAGATAAGGTGGGGATTTGATCACCCTTCCTTAGCCCACAAATAATCAACCAGCATCCTGCATTGACCTAAGCCTTTAAATTAAAATCAATTAGACATCAACCCTAGGAATTCGAGCTCAATAGGACAAGGAATCCTAAGAGTTGAACTGGGTTAGGATAAGTCAATTTGACTGGTGTCTAGGAAAGTGGTTCAGGGACGACTGGGCCCGAAGGAAGGTGGTTTTTAATTGGTTCCATTCGCTTACCTGGCCAAGCACAATTGGTGTCTAAGGCAAGCAACGGGGGGACTCCCATCGACCTTACACTTACCTGGCTAGTTGATTGGCTAATCCTACACTTAGAGGGCTTGAAGGTGACCTTAGTAGTTAGGAGCTATCTAGATCTAAGACAACCTTTAGTCAGGATTGATTGACCAACTTGATTGCTAACCAATATTAAATCTAATTAAACCTAATTCTTCTCTTTCTTCTTAGTTCTAGGACTCCTTAGGATCTCTTCTTTAGAACTTTTCTTTTTTTCTTTTTCTTTCTCTTCTAAAAAATAAAATAAAATAAAATAAAAATTAAATTTAACTAACTAAAAAAATATTAAAAAAATAATTAAACTTAATTAATAAATAAAATAATTAATCTTTAATATAATAAAATAATAAAAAAAATATATAAAAAAATTTTTAAAATTTTTATTTGAATAATACGTTAGGGTTGCATTAATACATATATGGTAGAAAATTACTTTACCTGCTCTAGTTGAACCCAACCATAATAATCAAATGGCTAATCTGAACCTAAGTAGTCCAAAAATTAGGTAAAGTTGACCTTCTTGCTCAAAAAATAGATCAACTCCTAATTCTAGGTCAACAATCTCTTGCACAATTCACATCATCTTCTAATTATCAGGAGGATTATTCAATCTATGCAAGCCCAACCCATCATGTGAGTGAATGTCCTATGGCTGCACAATTTCCACATTTTATCCAAGAACAAGTTCAAGCTACTCAAGGATACTCCAAATTGATTAATGACCCATTTTCAAATTCATATGACCAACATTGGAGTAACTTTAATTTTTCTTGGATGTCCCAACAGACTCAGGCTCAGACCCAAATTTCACTTGAGCAAAATTATCAAAATAGATCCCAATATCAAAATTATGCCTATAATAATGGTCAGCCTAGTCAGTTTATTCAGCCATCATATTATAATCAGCCCTCATACCCACCTCCTCAATAGACAAATCTAGCTGATGATAGATTTAATCAACTTCAATAATTGATTCAGACTCAACAGCAATCTATCGCCAGACTAGAAGCTCAAATAGGACAATTAGTTGAGTCTAACATGAGGAGAGAACTAGATCAACTATCGAACCTACCAATTTCAAACAACCCACCTAATGACCACCAACCACCTGGATTAAATTATCAATCTAATATTTCATCTAAGAATCCCCAATTTGAGAATACCAAAGTAATTCTTGAACTTAAAAGCTATAGGATTCTTATGGACCCATACTAAGACCAGGTGAGAGAGGCTAGTACTGATGCTAGCCAAAATAAAAATTTAGAGAAACTGGTTAGTACTGAGACTAACCACATAGAAGAACCCGAGCCAAGAATTAGTACTGATGCTAGTTCCAATTTAAATGAGATAGCAATAGGGAAAAAGAGAATAGAAGATTTACCCGAGACTTATAAACCTAATGTCCTATTTCCTTCAATCCAAGAAGCTGGTTCTTCTTATAAAAATCAAGAGGCATGTAATGAAATGTCAATCGAGTTGTTTAAGCAAGATCATATTAATTTACCTCTAGAATTAAAATCGCCTTTAGTCACCATTCCAGCACCCATTGAATCAAACTTAACTCCTAAAAGTCCATTCATGAGCATTTTAGAAGAACAAATAGGAGAAATTCTTAATAAACATGGGTCTGAGAATGGAATCATAAATTATATCCCTAAAATTAATAGTGAATATATCAATAATGGGATTAAAAATTAACTTTCTGAGATTGGCAATCCAAAATCATTGAAATTTGTCAATTCAATAATTGACACAGGATAGTGAGCTGCATTGTGTCTGGCTGAAGATGGTAAACTTAGCGCTTATTGGGAGGCAACCCAATATTTAATTTTTATTTAATTTATTTTTTTAGTTTATTTTTTTTTAGGATAATTTGAATAAGTTGGAGGGAGAGCTCAAATTTTCAAAGGCATGTGCTGGACCAAAAATATACTGAGTTAGGTGTATTCTTCCATGTTCTTTATTACACCCTTTATTTTTTTTCCATTGAGGACAATGTCGATTAAGTTGGGGGGAGAGAAAAATAAAAAAATTTTAAAATTTTAAGTCCTCAAAAAAGTTAGTATTTAGTATTTAGACATCTGATTATGCTTAAGAATCGAATTAGACTAAGCATTTTTAAAAGAAAATTGATACACAGATAAGAGAATCTGTGAGATATTGAGGAATCAAGTATTAAGAAAATTCAATAAAGAGTTAAGTCTAGAACATAAAAAATAAATTTTTTCTTGGAGCATTTCTAATTATTTCTATTAGCATCAAAGAAAAGTCTACTTTTTCTAGGCTTGTGTAGGGTAACTATACGTTTCTTCATATAAAAATTTATTTTAATAAAATAGTTTCCAAGTACTTCTCACTGAGTAATCGGGTCTCTTTGCCTAAGCAAGCATTGAGTTTCGCATCAAAAGATGGGAAGGGCAAAGAAGCTCGTTGTAAAGCTAGTCTTAACTCGTAGCCTATTTGATTCAAGCTAGTAAGCACGAGGGGTATTCTATACCTAATGCCCTAGAGCCAACTGGTTTGGTTTGGGAGTCATTGGCCCAAGACTCGCTACATGGATCAAATAGAAAGCTTAAGGAGTTAAGATACTCAATAGTGGTACAATATTAAAAAAAAAAAAAAACATTGGTTTCAAACCGAGTAATCGGGTCCCGTTGCCTAAGTAAGCAATAATATTCACGTCAAAAAGTAGGTAATGTAAAAATAAAAATCAATAAATGAAGGATGAAAGTAGCAATACACCTGCCTATATAAAAGTTTAGACAAATCAGAGATAAAAGTGGAATAATTTAGAAAAAGTTCTGAAAAATTTAATGTTCTTTACTTAATTTTTTTATTGATAAGTATTAATACCCCAATGATATGTCTCATTTAAGCTCTACTGAATATCAATGGCCATTTTGAAAATTGCTTAGGTAAAATTCGAAACTCTAAAATTAAAAGATATTTAAAACTAAATTCTTTTTTTACTCGAGGACGAGCAAAGCTTAAGTTAGGGGTGTGATAAGCATCATAAATTCACCAATAAAAGTATTAATTTATTAATTAATTTATATTAATTTTTAAAAATTATTAATCAATTTATATATAATTTTTGAAAAATTCATATTTTTATTAATTAAAAAATTAATTAAAAAATAATAAAAATTAATAAAAATTAAAAAATAAAATTTTATTATCAATAGAAAGAGCTCATTTTTTTTGATCATAACAAAATAAATTTCTAATAAAATGGAGCTAAAATAGAAAAGATATGAATTTTTAAAAAAATATAAAATAAATAAAAATTAAATAAAAAAGAAAATGGCTCAGTCGGCTCCGCAAGCCGAGCCACCAAGCCAAGCCGAGCCACCAAGCTAAGCCAAGCCATCAAAGCCAACTCAGCCATTGAAGCCATCAGCCGGTCCACGATCCAGGCGTGGACCGCCAGCTCAGCAAAATCCGGCGAATCAGAGCTTGCCACGTGGTGGACCTAGACCCCTAAAGGGTCTACAAAAATTTATCGTGGCTCACAAGGGTAATTTAGTCTTTTCGCTCGGCAACAGAGGTGCTGATTGGTTGTGGTGTGCGGTGCGGTCGGTCCACGCGGTCCATGGGAATAGTGATTGCGCGATCGGACGGATGTGGTTGTTTGCGGTCAGGATCGGACGGCTATGGTTGCTTTCGGATTTGATTCAGCTGCAGACATCATGCGAATCACCATCAGATGGCAGCACTCGATCCAGGCAATGATCCGATGGTCCAGAAAGCTCCCGACGGTGATCAAACTCTCAGGCGCATGATTTGCGGCCAGATTTCCTCCATCAAGCACGATCCAACGGCCAGAATTTAATCCAACCCGATCTGAGTTGATCTACATCTGATTTTGATGATTTTTGGACCGTTGGATTTTTATTGAATGGCTGAATTTTATCAGATTTATTAGAGATGTATCAGAGCTATTTTAATTTAAATTTTATTTAGATTTTGATGATTACAAAGGTCATTAGTCCCATATTGCCTAGAAGCAAACTTTCCAGCCCTCCTAGCTCTATAAAAAGGACCCCAGGCCTCCAAAAATCAATATCTTCGATCAAGGTGAAGTTTTGGTATAGGGCGAAGCTAGGCTGTGGGTTAAAGGCTGCTTCGAAGCAACGGGTGCTGAGAAGAAGAGCCAAGCTTCTACACTATCTTTCTGCCAATGCCGATCCAAGATCAGAGATTAGGCTATTTTATTCTTTTTAAATTCTATGTATTTAAATTTTGAAATTTTAATTAATAAAAATTTTATTTTTTATACTTTAATTTCTTACTTTTTATTTTTATTGCAATTTAATTTCTACACTTTAAATTATTGCTTTGCAAGTAGATGCTAAGATCTAACTGATAGATATTAGTACCAAGTTTAAATTCCTGCATCTTTTAATTTTCACTTTTTATTTTTCGACTTCATTTTTGATCCCAAAACTCTTCTTTTTTTTTTTCTTTTAAAAATCAAAGATTTCAAATCTAAAATACTACCTTCCCTGTGGATTCGACCCGATTCACTGCTATCTATGCAATTTCAATGATTTTTAGAAGTCAGATTAAATTGATAAACACGATGTCTTAATGACAACATCGCATTCCTATCAGGGCCCTTCTCGGGATTGATTATTCTCGACTGATCATAGTGGTTCAGTTGCACCGACAAGATGCAACTATGTCTATTAGACATTGGATGCTACGGACTGAAGGATAAATTAGATTTAATATTCTGGATACGATGAGAGACCCAATTAGAAATCCAATCTGTGTAAATGATGGGTCTGACTTAACTAAGAAGTAGATCAATATTTCAAGCATGGTGAGATTCATGAATTAGAGATCAAGTTTGGATGCACCATGATTAGAGAATTATTGGATAAGAGTTATCTACTCATTGGCTAACCCATCACCAATAACTGTTAGGTGAGGTGATGAGTCAGTTGGTGGGACTGCACCACCCATTTAAAATCTGTAATCATGGAGATTTTTGCATCTCTACGGAGAAAGTATAGGGATCTAAAAAAATAGTGAGAGATAATTTGTTTAAAAATTAAACTCCTAAATAAATTAGTCAAGTCTTAATTACAATATCCAACTAGAAATTTTGACTCTCTATAGAAAAATGTATGCATCCAATCCACTAGCATGTATCTTTGATACCCATAGACTGATCGGATGCAATTATAAGGATTGGCTTCGAATCTTCAAAATCATTTTGGGTTTTGAGAAGTTAACTCATGTATTGAATCAGGATCCTCCCACCTTACCAGCTAGTCCATCCGCTGAGTAGAGAGCATCTTTTGACAAGTGGATGGACAAAGATAATATGACCAGATACTACATGTTGGACTCGATGTCTAATGAGCTTCAGCACCAACATGGAGATATCAAGACTATCCATCAAATGTTGGCTCACCTACAAGAGATGTTTGGTGAACAGAGTCGCGCAGCCAAATATCAGATCACTAAATGACTATTCAAGGCTAAAATGCGTGATGGGCAATCAGTCCAAGATCATTATCTGATGATGATCAAGGACTTGGAAGAGCTTGAAAAGCTTAGAGTAAAGTTGGCCCTGGACCTGCAGAATGATATAATTCTGCAATCCTTGACTAATGCATATGGGCAGTTCATCACGAACTACCATATGCATAAACTTCAAAATACACTGACCGAGCTTATGAACATGCTGGTTGCTACTGAGCTTTCAATGAAAAGTTCTAAAGGCTCAGTATTTGCTATGAAATAAACTTCTTCCAAGAGAGAGTCTTTTGAAAAGAAGAAGTTTGTGAAAAAGCAGAAAGTGGAAGGAGGAAAGAAAAAGAAGGCAGAGCCGAAGAAGAAGACTGCTGATAAGAAAAAATATTTCCATTGCAACATTGATGACCACTGGAAGTGAAACTACCCTACATACCTAGTGACCCTAAAGAATAAGGAGGTAGGTCCTTCTGGAGGTATGCTCGTTATTGAATCTAACCTTTTGGTTTCTTCTGCATCCAGTTGGGTGCTTGACTCTAGTTCTAGTGCTCATTTGTGCACTTCCATGCAGAATCTTGAGGATAGCAGGAGGCTGAGGGATGGTGAGATGATCCTACGCATCGAAAATGGAGCAAGAGTTGCTATTATGGCCATGGAAATCTATCCTCTTCGACTACCATCTGGTTTAGATTTAGTACTTAGGGACTATTATTATATGCCTGCAGTAAGCAGAAATTTAATTTCTATTTCATATTTAGCACAAGAAGGTTATATAATTAGTTTGCCTAAGCACCATTGTAACATTCTTTATGAAAGAAATAAAATTGCAAGTGATTTTCTTATTAACGGTCTTTATCAGTTACATATTGATGTATCTATTTTTAATATCGAGCAAAATGTAAATGCCATAAAATCAAAATGACCTAAGGATAGTCCAAATGATAGGTATCTATGGCACCTTAGACTAGGTCATATAGCAGAAGATAAGATTAACAAATTGGAGAAAATTGGGCTATTGAGTCCATTGACTTTTGAGTCATATCCAATTTATGAATCATGTCTTCATGGGAAAATGACTAAACTTTTTTTTGTAAGACATGGGGAAAGGGCCACGGATTTACTTGCCCTAGTACATACTGATGTGTGCGGCCCATTTGATGTGCCGACTAGAGATAATTTTGTTTACTTCATAACCTTCACCGATGATTTATTATGGTATGGATATGTGTGTCTTATGAGATACAAGTTTGAAGCCTTTGAAAAGTTTAAAAAGTTCAAACATGAACTGGAAAAGCAAACTGAAAAACCCATTAAGGTTCTTCAATCAGATCGAGGAGGTTAATACCTTAGTCGAAAATTTTTGAACTATCTCAAGCAGAATGGCATAGTCTCTTAATGGACTCCACCTGTAATACCTCAACTCAATAAAATTTCAGAATGGAGAAATCGGATCCTATTAGATATGGTCCAATCCATAATGAGCTTCACAGACCTTCCTAATTTTTTTTGGGGATACAGTTTGTTAACTGCTATATATTTACTGAATAGGGTTCCTTCTAAAATCATTCCTACCATACCGTATGAGATATGGCATGGTAAGAAATCAAGTCTGAGTCATCTCAGAATTTGGGGTTATCCGGCTCATGTCAAAAGACAACAAGTGGACAAATTAGACTATAGATCCTTTAGAGCTTGATTCATAGGATATCCTAAAGAGTCATTAGGATATTATTTCTACATTCCAGAAGATCACAATGTGATTGTGAGTTGACATGCCATCTTTCTTGAAAAATAGTTTATTCAAGATGGCGGCATTGAAAAGCAGATCAAGCTAGAGAAGAAAGTCTCCTAAGAGCAAAGAGCTAAGGACCCTTTGGAACCAAATTAGGTTGAGCCAATACAATCACTACCTGCTCCACCTCAAAGATCGAAAAGGATTTTTTGTCCCCCTGAAAGGTACTTAGGTAACATTTCAGAGAAAGTAGAAAAAATGTTCCTCATAGGTAATGAAATTCATGGTGATGATCCCAAAACCTATAATGAGGCAATATCAAATATTGACTCCGAGAAATGGTTAGAGGCAATGAAGTCAGAAATTGACTCGATGTACTCAAACCAAGTCTGAACCTTGGTAGATCCACCAGAAGATATAGTGCCTATTGAGTGTAAATGGATCTACAAGAGAAAGATTGATATAGATGAAAATGTAGAGATATTCAAAGCTAGATTAGTGGTAAAAGGTTATAGTCAGTACGAAGGCATTGACTGTTAGGATACTCTTTCGCCAGTAGCAATGCTTAAATCCATTCACACATTGCTTGCTATTGCAGCCTATTTCGATTATGAAATATGGCAAATGGACGTGAAAATGGCATTCTTAAATAGATATCTTGAGAAAGATATCTATATAGAATAGCCGCTGGGTTTTACATCCAATGATACTGATCATAAAGTATGCAAGCTGCAAAGGTCCATATATGGACTTAAGCAAGCATCTCAGAGCTGGAATACTCATTTTAATGATGTGATCAAATTATTTGATTTCATCAAATATGAGGAGGAACCATGTATTTTCAGAAAGATCAGTAGAAGCACTATTGTCTTCCTCATACTGTACATAGATGATATCCTCCTTATTGGAAATGATATTCTCATGTTGACCATAGTTAAAATATAGTTATCTAAAGAATTCTCCATGAATGATCGAGGAGAAGCATCCTTCATTCTAGGGGTTAAATTCTATAGAGATAGACTGAATAGGATGCTAGGTCTTTCATAGAAGATATACTTAGAGAAAGTGCTAAAGATGTTTACATGGAAAACTCCAAGAGAGATTTGGTACCCTTCAGACATGGCATTCATCTCTCTAAGAAGATGTGTCCCAACACATCAGAAGAGATTGAATGCATGAGCAAGATCCCTTATGCTTCTACAATAGGGAGTCTTATGTATGCCATGTTATGTACATGACCTGATATAGCCCATGCTGTAAGTGTCACAAGCAGATATCAATCAAATCTAGGAGAAGAACACTGAACTTTGGTGAAATGTATCCTTAAGTACTTAAGAAGAACTAAGGATATGTTCTTGGTTTTTGGTAATGGAGAACTCAAAGTCCAAGGGTATACTAACTTGGATTTTATGTCCAATATAGATGATCGAAAGTCCACATCTAAAAATATGTTTGTGTGTAATGGTGGTGCTATCAGTTGAAAGATTTTCAAATAGACAGTAATAGCAGATTCCACCATGGAAGCAGAATACATCGCTACGTCAGAAGCAAAGAAAGAGGTATTCTGGTATAAGAAGTTCACCGTAGAGATTGAAGTAATGCCATCAAATGCCATTCCTCTATACTGCGATAATAATGGCACCATAGCCATTGCTAAGGAGTCGAGGTCTCACCAAAAATCTAAATACATCGAGCGGCAATACCACCTCATCTGTGATTACCTCGAGAAAGGATACGTTGAGGTCAAGAGAGTTGACTCCATAGATAATGTAGCAAACCAACTCACAGAGTCATTGGGCCAGCAAAAGATCGAAGCCCATCTTGAGAAGATGGGACTTAGATTTGTAGCCAATTGGCTTTAGGTCAAGTGGAAGTTTGTTAGATATGTGTGCCCTAGAAGTGAAAATTGGCTGGCACTTATTATACACTTCTAAGGGCAAAATTATAATTTTGAATATAAATAATAAAATAAATTATTTTCAATCATAATTTAGTGTCTGTGATACATCCCTTAAGTTAATGGCAATGATAGTTCTTATTTTCAAGAGTTAAAAATTTAAGATATGAATTTTCATTATTAACTCATAAAATGCTCTTGATCGTAGGATCATCAAGAGAATGGTGATTGATCCAGAAGGTTGCTGTACAATCGCTTCTTCATAGTAGATGAGTCTTGAGTCTACGGTGTAAAGACACCAAAGTGAGAGTACAGGTACTTATTAAAGAACGAGGGCACTGAGCATGACCACCTTGAGCAGTCATTAGGAAGTTTACCTTCTCATCAATGACTGACTCGAAGCTGCTATTATGTGTCTGATTCTTTGACCTGAGGTGCATTGGCAGTTTATCTTGAGGGTGTTATAGTTTAACTACACCATAACTTAATCTCCTAGCCATTCAGAACCCTGAGGTGTATGTTGGCTATAGCATGTTCATTGTAGGAATTAGATTACACCAATAGGGAATCTATCTACCTCGGTAGATGAGGAATAGCCCTATGATAATCATGAGAATCAAGTCCATAAGCCCATGGCCATGGTAGAGTGAAATAATAGAAAGAGTTTCTATTAAGGTTTTCACAATGGACTTGAATCGAATGATTAATCATATGATTGATATTAGGATTTGATAAGATTACCTTAACCCTAATCCAGTCGGGGCTCAAGATAGAAGAACTTAATCACATAGGTAACTACACTGAGAGGTTCATTTTCAGTTCTGATGGATTGCCACCATATGCTGCTAGGTGTCACTGATGGATTTTGAGAGCAATTGGAATGATTTAGATGATCAATCATACTAGTTATCTGAATCAAAAAAATTTTGATCCATCGAAAGATATTTCGATGATGTCGATGATAGAGATCGTGACATATCTCATTGCCATATGGATTTAAACCTAACTGGGTTGCACAAACAAGATTTTTGATCTGGATATCATCAATTGGACTAACCCAGTTCAATTGATTTGAATAAGATTCAATTAGGTTCAAGAAAATCGTGCTAGCACACGATTGAGCCTAATGTTCTTCTTTAATTATTATTAAAAGTTATCTCGACTGAGCCAAATATTTTTAGGCTCACTCAGGTATCTTTATTTGATCTGACTGGAGCTTGTCTTGATCAAAAATAGATTGTCTTAATTTATGAGATGAATTTGAGATAATACCTATCATTTTCCATCACCTGCTAAATCTTATCTTTTGACTTTGGTCAAACATTGACCTTTGACAGTTAGACATCTACCCATGTGTCATGCACTCATAGAAGAGAAGATGGGGATTTGTCCCCCTGGTAAAAATTGGAAATGGAGGGGGCGCATGCCTTCCTAGGCATGCACCCAAGGATAATGACGCCTGGAGTCCCATACAGATGGGACTCTAGGTTACTTCGGGGACTCTACCTAGGTGGTACCAAACACTTGGCTTTGACTAGTCTTAGTGCCATCTAAAGATGATTCAGAGGGGCTCTCATCTGATTGAATCAGATGATGTCATCCCACCAAGCAGATTTAGATCTGAGTGCACAAAAGGCCATGATTGGTCAGGATGATGTGGCACTGCATGGCACAAAAGGATCTATAAAAACCCTATCTACGCCAAGATCTAGAGAGCCTGACCTATTGCCCATGCCACAAGGCTACCCCTCTTCCTCCTTCATGCCATCTTTAAGTCTTCTCTCTCCTCTATCCACGCCCAAGATTTTTTGGGCTTCAATTTGGTGCGATCCAAGAAAGAGAAAGGCGATAGGAAAAGGAAGAAGGCAGCACTACTGCAAGAGACAACTCACATATTTGAAAGAAGATTTGAAGATCTTCAAAATCAGATCTAGATTTGATTTTTGGAGAGGTGATAAAAAAGGAGAAGATCTCCAAATCCTATCCGAGTGGATATCGGTAAAGGTGAGGCACTTGCGTGGCTAGATCCAGAACCTCAGGTAGACATCAGGATCATCACAGGGTAATCAAATTATCCTCAACAAGATAAATTAAATTAGATTTAATTTATTTTTTAGTTTTTTTTTTATTTGATCAATAATATCAGATCTTGAAAGTATCAGATTTGATCTAGATTCAATGGAAAAAATTTTAAAATATCTCTCTTGATCCAATTAGATCTGAACAAACCTGATCCAAAAAACTAGGTTTTCTCTTCAATACTGTTAGGTGTCACTGGTGGATTTTAAGAGCATTTAGAATGATTTAGATGATTGATCATACTAATTATCTGAATCAGAAAAGTTTTGATCCATCGGAAGGTGTTACAGATCACGCCATATCTCATTACCATATGGAACTGAACCTAACTGGATCATACAAACAAGAATTTCAATCTAGATATCTCAACTGGACTAACCCAGTTTAATTAATTTGAATTAGATTCAACTAGATTCAAGAAAATCGTGCTAGCACATGATTGAGCCTAATGTTCTTCTTTAATTATCATTAAAGTTTGTCTCGACTAAGCCAAATATGTCTTGGCTTACTAAGGTACCTTTACTTGGTCTGACTGGAGCTTGTCCAGGTCGGAAAAGAGTTGTCTTAATTTATGAGATGAATTTAAGACAACACCTATTATTTTCCATCATCTGCTAAATCCTGTTTCGGACATTTGGTCAAATATTGACCTTTGACACTTAGACATCTGCCCATGTGTCATGCATCTGATGCGTGCTAATTTATAGCTATGGCAAGTGCACCAGTTGATCAAGTAATAAAGTGAATGAGTAGAGTATCATCCCTAGAGGATTGGAAAATAAGTACTAAAAATCTCTTTCCTATGCTTTATTTAGAAGATCGATTTATGAGAATAAGAAATTAAAGAATAAAATAAAGAAATAATTAAAATTTTTTTAAAAAATAGAGAGAGTGTAAATTATTAGGGTTTTAAACTCAAGAGCAATGGATTACTAAGGTAATCGATTTACCAACTCAGTCAATACATTATTTAGATTTTTAGATTAATTTTATTTCATGTGACGGTGGAGTCTCCTAATTTATTCACTACCCTTTGGTCCAGGCATAGCAAAACTATTAATATTTATTAATTATCCTCTGGTCCAGGTGTAATTTAAATAAATATTAATGCATTAGCTTTTGTGAAATCCTCTAATTAAAATATGCTGCATCCAAAGCGCACTAAAATTTCCGCATGCATATGAATTCTAATTTGATTCATAATACAAGGTATATAATCAAGAAGCATTAACATAGATGTACTTGGTCCGTAACATCTATGTTCATCAGATCAATTAGAAGATGGCAAGTAATCTAAAAGCATTAAGATCATATTTATATACTCCTCATGAATAAAATTTAAAAATAAATCACACTGAATATTGCATCAAAAGAGTGGCTACACCTTAGCCTTAGTAAAAGAAAATTTAGTTCATGATAACAAGTTCAAAAATAGCAAATAAAATAAAAAGCATAGAGAAATTAGACTATTTGATTGCTAAAATTGATTGTCTGCTGCTCTTGATGCGGAGAACTTGACGAAGAAGAAGAGGCTCCTTAATCGATGTCTTGATCGTCGAAAGAAATCAAAAACCCTTTTTGATTTTCTTACAAATCACTCTTCTCTTTCTACCTCTCTCCTCTCTCTTTCTCTCTCTCTCTTTTTCTCCCTCTCTCTCTTTCACCCCATCTCTCTCTCTGTCTCTCTCTGATTATTTTTTTTTCACGACAATACTAGAATTTTTTATAGATAAAGAGTTTGATTTTCCCCCAAAAATTCATCAAAAATTAGGTTTAAGACTCCCAAAGCAACTCAAACTAAGATCTAGGTAATTCTGCCCATTGGATATTGATCAAACGATCCAAAAATCACTTAAAAACTCCTTAAAATAACCCAGATCAAGTCGGATTTAATGTCAGCCATTGGATCAACCTTTAGATTTAATCTAGGCCATCTGATTGCGTAGAAAGAAGCCTTCTGATCTTTAGTTTAACATCAAAATTAATCTCAGTCGTTGGATCTCGATCGGGAGCTATGGATGCCATCCATCAGCGCCTTCATTTCGATCGTCCGATTGAGTTTCAGTAAAAACTGCCCATTGGATCAGCCAAAATTCCCAAATTACCCTCCATGGACTACGCACGAGTCTGGTGTTGCGTGGACCGCCGCATTCTTCAGCCAATCAGAGCGCTTTTCCTGATGTGAAATGCCCAAAATATCCTTCGGTTGGTCCACCGTGCGCTGCGAAAAATGTTGACATCATCCTAACGTCAACATTGCGTCGGCATTTTTTTTTTTAAAATTTAATTTTGGGCTCGTTTGAAGTCCGTTTTGCCTGAAATTTATTTCATCTGAACTAAAAAAATAAGATCTTCACATTGGTGGCCTTCTTTCCTGCATAAGATTAATAAAAATATCAATTTCTAAAGAAATAGATTAATTTATTTTATAATTTAATACTTTTATTAGTATATTTTTACCACTTATCACACCCCCCAACTTAGTCATTGCTAGTCCCTTAGCAATGTTTTATTTAATACCATGTTTCAATAAGATTATCCATCATAAAGATAAAATCTAGGATTAAAGGTCAAAAAGTTTAGAAAATACTGCTAACTAAGTATTGAGCTTCAGAAGCAAATTTTTCAGTCAATATAATTAAAAACTTTCTTAGAGTACATCAAAAATCTATAGCACTTATGTTCGTGATGACTAACTTTAGCATTTCAGTATTAAATTAAAAGAATAAAAGTATCTTCTCTTATCACTTATTTTGGTCAATTTTCTATACATTCTTAATTTTATACTCATGAATTAAGGTAGCTTTCACACTGCCTTCCCATTTTTTATTTTTTATTTTTTTACTATGCTGAGCATCCTGGCCTTTCCTTCACCGTTTTACGTGAATTTTCACACTTGACCTAAGTGCAGAGACCCAGTTACTAGGCTTTGGGCAATCCACATATACTCTATCTTTTGCACTTTATTTATAGGTAGGTAGCTCTTTCCTTAAATTCAAGTTTTTTTTGATTAGAATGTATATTAATTATCAATTTTTAGTGATAATTGAATCCTCAGTTGGCCTTATAATCAATACCTACTTTGCCTTGTTAGTGTGCATGTGCAATTAGAAGTGCTAATAATCTTTTAATGACCTAAGTAGGCTGCTAAAAGTTGACCAACTAATCTACTTCTTTAACTCGTTACATTCATTAGCAAATAATTCTATCTTTTATCACTTATCCAATTTATCTTGCTCAAGATTTTCTTCTTGACACATGATTTTTTTTTTTTTTTAATTATTGTTCTACATTGTCTTAAAGGAGAAAGAAAAATAAAGGGTGCAATAAAGGATAGGAAGGAATACACCTGATTTGGTTTAGTCTGGTTCTTTGGAGCTTTGAAATTTTGCTTGAGCTCTCATTGATTTTTCTGCAAAATTGAAAATACATACCAGAGCAGTAAAAGAGCAACCATAAATTACTGAAAAAAAAAAAAAAAAAAATGATCAAAACTAAAAAGAAAAGAAACAACCTATCTAGTAGTTCTGATTTATAGTCTTCAGCTTGACTTTCTTTGAATTCTAAAGTGGATCAATCTGGTGCCACTTCAATTGGAATACTTTCATGTTTGATTGCATCCTCTTTCAATTTGACATTGCTCGCTTTTATAGTCTCAAACCTATTTTCTACAGAATTCTCATATAATGGATTGTCAATAATATCAATTAGAAAACAAGTTTGATTATCATCAGTTTGTTTAGTATCTTTGAAAACATTAAAAGTAACTTATTCATCTTGGACTCTAAGAATTAATTTTCCTTGTTGAACATCTATTAAAGCTCCTCCAGTAGCTAAAAAGGGTCTCCCTAAAATAAGGGGTACATCATAATCTTCTTCCATATCAAGAATAATAAAATCAACAGGGAAAATAAACTTGTTTACCTTTACCAAGACATCCTCCACTATACCTCTTGGATATTTAATGGATCTGTCGGCTAATTGAAGAGTAATAGTGGTAGGCTTTGGTTCTCCTAGACCCAGCTTCCTAAAAATAGAAAAAGGCATGAGATTAATGCTTGCTCCTAAATCACATAAAACTTTATCAAAACTACAATCACCAATAATGCAGGGGATAGTAAAACTCCCTGGATCTTTTAACTTCTGTGGTAATTTATTTTAAAGTATTGCTGAGCATTCTTCATTCAAATTTATTCTCTCATGCTCCTTCAGCTTTTTCTTATTTGTTAAGATTTCTTTGAGAAACTTGGCATACCTGGGCATTTGAGTAATAGCATCTACAAAAGGAATATTAATATGTAAATTCTTTAGAATTTTGAAAAAGTTAGAAAATTCCTTATTTGGATGCTGTATTTGTCTCTCTGGGAATGGTAGTGGCGGCACGTAGGGCTTCACATTTGGATCGGCAAATCGTATACCTGGAGACCATCCATCTGCTGGTTGTATTGGTGACTGACGAATTTTAGTTGATGGTTCCTTATTTGTAGTTGGCTCTTCAGTCTCATTCTTCTGATGTGGCTCCTCCAGCTTTGTACCACTTCTTAGGGTGATAGCATTGACTTGCTCCCTTGGATTTGTCTCCGTATTGCTTGGCAAGGATCCTTGAGGTCTCTCGGAGATTATCTTAGCCATTTGACCTATTTGCATCTCCAAGTTTTGAATTGCTGCTGTTTGGTCCTGTCTAAGTTTGGCTTCCAAATTTTTTATAGTTGCTTCTTGGTTTTGCATAAATTTGACCATCAGCTCTTCCATGTTGGACTTCTTTTCAGGTACTTAGAATCCTAGGGGTGGCTATTGTGCTGCATTTTGATTGCTCCATGAGAAATTTGGGTGCTGCCTCCACCCTTGATTGTATATGTTGGAGTAGGGATTGTTTTATTGCGGCCTAAAAAAATTTCCAATACAATTAGCTGTATCAGTTATTTTAGCAAAAGGATTACCTGTCTGGCAATTGCTCGTATCATGTCCTCCTCCTCATGGGTCACAGGTAATGCCCTGAATATGCATAGCTGTTCTCTTCAAGTTGTTGACTTTGGCTCTAAGGGCTGCAATTTCAGCTAATAAGGTTGGCACGCAATCTACTCCCTGCACAGTTGCTAGTCTTTTTGGCATCATGCGCTTTGTCTGCCATTGATAGCTATTTGATGCCATCTCATCGATCATATCAAAAGCTTCTTCCTCCATTTTTCGATTAGTGGTTCCTCCTACTGCTGCATCAATCATAGAATGATTAGTAGGAGATAAACTATTATAGAAAGTTTGTACCTAAAGCCATACAGGTAGTTGATGATGTGGACATCTCCTTAGCAGTTTCTTGAAATGCTCTCAAGCCTCATATAATGTCTCCATATCATCTGCATAAAGGAAGTGATATCGTTGCACCTCTTGGCAGTCTTGGAAGGTGGAAAGTGCTTAGCTAAGAATTTTTGGGCTAGGACATCCCAAGTTGTGATAGAACCTGCAGGAAGAGAATGAAGCCAACTCTTAGCTTTGTCCCGTAAAGAGAAAGGAAATAACCTTAATCTAATAGCATCATCCAACACCCCATTAATTTTAAAAGTATCGCAAAGTTCAAGAAAATTAGAAATATGGACATTCAGATCATCATGCACGTGTCCACTGAATTGGCTAGTTGATTGAATCATCTGGATCATTGCCAGTTTTATTTCAAAGTTGTTTGCTCATACAGGCGGTCTCCTGATGCTCGAAGCTGCATCGGCTATAGATGGTGTGATGTGATCATTTAATGGATGATGCACTGGTCGAATAGCTTCATGCTATCCTTCGGTCGCCATATCCAATCCTAGATTGATGTCGTTAGGATCTTCCGCTGCCATGTTTCTCTCTTGTTGTAGTCTTCTAATAGTTCTTTCAATTTTTGGATCTAGAGGTAGTAAGTTACTATGTCCAATATGTCTCATGCACTAAAAATAATTTTTTTTTAAATAATAAAAATTAAAAATAAATTTCTAAAGTAAAGCTAGGATCAAAATTTTAATATTGTTTTAGACACAATCTCCGACAATGGTGCCAAAAACTTGATGCGTGCTAATTTATAGCTATAGTAAGTGCACCAGTCGATTAAGTAATAAAGTGAATGAGTAGAGTATCATCCCTAGAGGATTGGAAAATAAGTATTGAAAAGCTCTTTCCTATGCTTTATTTAGAAGATCGATTTATGAGAATAAGAAATTAAAGAATAAAATAAAGAAATAATTAAAAAATTTTAGAAAAATAGAGAGTGTGTAAATTATTAGGGTTTTAAACTTAAAAGCAATGAATTACTAAGGCAATCAGTTCACCAACTCAGTCAATACAATATTCAAATTTTTAGATTAATTTTATTTTATGTGATGGTGGAGTCTTCTAATTTATTCACTACCCTTTGATTCAGGCATAGCAAAACTATTAATATTTATTAATTATCCTTTGGTTCAGGTGTAATTTAAATAAATATTAATGCATTAGGTTTTGTGAAATCCTCTAATTAAAATACGCTGCGTCCAAAGCGCACTAAAATTCCGGCATGCATATGAATTCTAATTTGATTGATAATACAAGGCATATAATCAAGAAGCATTAACATAGATGTACTTGGTCCATAACATCTATGTTCATCAGATCAATTAGAAGATGGCCAGTAATCTAAAAGCATTAAGATCAGATTTATATACTCCTCATGAATAAAATTTAAAAATAAATCACACTGAATATTGCATCAAAAGAGTGGCTACACCTTAGCCTTAGTAAAAAAAAATTTAGTTCATGATAACAAGTTCAAAAATAGCAAATAAAATAAAAAGCATAGAGAAATTAGACTGTTTGATTGCTGAAATTGATTGTCTGCTACTCTTGATGTGGAGAACTTAGCGAAGAAGAAGAGGCTCCTTAATCGATGTCTTGATCGTCGAAAGAAATCAAAAACCTTTTTTGATTTTCTTACAAATCACTCTTCTCTTTCTACCTCTCTCCTCTCTCTTTCTCTCTCTCTCTCTCTCTTTTTCTCCCTCTCTCTCTTTCTCCCCGTCTCTCTTTCTGTCTCTCTCTGATTATTTCTTTTTCACGATAACACAAGAGTTTTTTATAGATAAAGAGTTTGATTTCCCCCCAAAATCCATCAAAAATTAGGTTTAAGACTCCCAAAGCAACTCAAACTAAGATCTGGATAATTCTGCCCATTGGATGTTGATCAAATAGTCCAAAAATTACTCAAAAACCCCTTAAAATAACCCAGATCAAGTCAGATTTAATGCCAGCCATTGGATCAACCTTTAGATTTAATCTGGGCCATCCGATCACGTAGAAAGAAGCCTTTTGATCTTTAGTTTAACGTCGGGATGAATCTCAACTGTTGAATCTCGATCGGGAGCTGTGGATGCCGTCCATCAGTGACTTCGTTTCGATCGTCCGATCGAGTTTCAGTAAAAATCGCCCGTTGGATCAGCCAAAATTCTCAAATTATCCTCCATGGACCATACACGAGCCCGGTGTTGCATCGACCGCCGCATTCTTCAGCCAATCAGAGCGCTTTTCCTGATGTGAAATGCCCGAAATACCCTCCGGTTGATCCACCGTGCACCGTGAAAAATGCTGATGTCATCCTGACGTCAGCATTGCGTCGGCATTTTGAAATTCAATTCTGAGCTCATTTGAAGTCCGTTTTGCCTAAAATTTATTTCATCTGAACCAAAAAAATAAGATCTTCACATTGGTGGCCTTCTTTCCTACATAAGATTAATAAAAATATTAATTTCTAAAGAAACAGATTAATTTATTTTATAATTTAATACTTTTATTAGTATATTTTTATCACTTATCAGCATCCATAGGAGAGCAGATAGAGATTTGTCCCCCTACTAAAAGGTGGAAAGAGAGGGGGCGCATGCCTAGGGAGGCATGCACCCAAAGATAGTGACGTATGGAGTCCCATACAAATGAGACTCCAGGTTGCTTCGGGGTTTCTACCTAGGTGGCACCAAAGACTTATCTTTGATCAGTCTTGGTGCCATCTAAGGATGATTCAGAGGGACTCTCATCTAATTGGATTAGATGATGTCATTCCACCAATCAGATTTAGATCTGATTGCATAAAAGGCCATGATTGGCCAAGATGATGTGGCACTACATGGCGCAAAAGGGTCTATAAAAACCCTATCTGCGCCATGATCTAAGAAGCCTAATTTTTGCCCATGCTATAAGGCTACCCCTCTCCCTCCTCCATGCCATCTTCAGGTCTTCTCTCTCTGACCCACGCCCAAGAATTTTTGGGCTTCAGTTTGGTGCGATCCAAGCAAGAAAAAGATGATAGGAAAAGAAAGAAGGCAGCACTGCTGCAAGAGACAACTCACATCTTTGAATTATGTTTTGAAGATCTTCAAAATCAGATCCAGATCTAATTTTTGGAGAGGAGATAAAGAAGGAGAAGATCTCTAGATCCTACATGAGTGGATATTGGTAGAGGCTAGGCACTTGCGTGGTTAGATCCAGAACCTTAGGCAGACATCAGGATCATCACAAGATAATCAGATTACCCTCAACAAGGTAAACTAAATTAGATTTAATTTGTTCTTTATTTAATTTTTTTATTAGATCAATAATATTAGATCTAAAATATCTTAGATCTGATCTAGATCTAAGAAAAAAATTTTTGAAATATATCTCTTGATTCAATCAGATCTGAACGAACCTATTCCAAAAAACTAGATTTTTTCTTCTTCAACTGGTATCAAAGCTAGGTTACATTTTCCATTAAAGATAATTTTATTTTAATTTTGATCTAATAATTAGGTAATTTTAGATGTCACATGAGATGTGATTAGATCTAAAATCAAAAAAATTAAAAATTAAATAATTTAGATCTAAGTTGTATAAGATGCATGACTAGTTGTAGAGTAGAATTATTGTATGTATAGTCTCGCATGATCATAATTTAATTTAATTAAGTTATAATTTTTAGATCTATTTATTTACTATTTTTTGATGTTATAAATATTATAATAAGATCTAAAAAATAGAAAATAAATTTATTTAATTTTTGTTCATATGAGATATGATGAATGCATATTTGGACTAGCTGTAGAATAGTTCTACATAATTGACTAGAGTAGATTTTAATTTGATATGATCAATTTAAATTTGATTTTTTAGATGATTATGAGAAAATTTAGATCTAGAAATATGCATGATATGATACATAAAGATGTATGCAATAAAGAAAAATCCTGATTTTCCAGACCAGACTCATTCAGATCTGATCGGATCAAGAGATATATTTTAAAAATTTTTCTCTTTGATTCAAATTAGATCTAAAATATTTCAAATCTGATTCTTATTATTCTAATAATAAAAATAAAATCTAAATAAATTAAATAAAATTTAATTTATCTTGATGTAGGGTAATCCTATTACCTGTTGATGATCCTATAAGCAGCAAAAGGTTCTGGATCTAGCCACGCAAGTGCTTGACCTCTACCGATATCTACTCTGGTTGGATCTAGAGATCCTCTTCTTCTCTATCACGTCACCAAAAATTAGATCTGAATCTGATTTGGAGGATCTTCAAAACACCTTTCAAAGATCAGTAGTTGTCCTTTGCAGCAGCGCATCCTTCTAGCTTTTTGTTGCCTTTCACTCATCTGGATTGCACCAACTAAGATCCCAAACTCCTTTGGGCATGGATAGGAGAGGGAGAAGATAGACTTGGCATGGAGGAGGAGAGGAGAGGCAGCCTTGGGGCATGGAAATTTTCAATTTTCAGATGCTCATTGAGTTGGGCGCAGGGTCTTATTTATAGACTATGCATGATCCAACACCTCTCCTTCCCAACCAATCACAATCCTTTGTGAAATCAGATCTAAATCTGATTGGTGGAAATAGAGTCCCCTGGATTCCTCCTTAGATGGCGCCTAAGACCAGTCAAACTTAGCTCTTAGGAGAAGTCTAATCGAAATCCAAAAAGAAGATGGAGTCCCTATCCAATAAGACTCCTAGGCGCCTCCAGCTTGGGCTCACGCCAAGGGTGGCGTGTGCCCTCCTCCTTATCAGGTTCTGGTAGGGGGACAAGCCCCCACCAGCTCTCCAATAGGTGCATGACACATGGACAGAAGTCAAAGTATCAATTGTCAACATTTGACCAGTCAAAGGTCAACTTCTGACCAAAGTCAAAGGACGAAAAATGGTAGGTGACCAAAAATGGTAGGTATTGTGTTACAAAAATAAGACAACCCTTTTCTGACCTGGACAGGCTCCAGTCAGACCAAGTCAAGGCCTTTGATCGAGCACAAACTCCTTTGGCTCAGTTAGGACAATTATTTTTGATGGTAAAAGAAGAACGTTAGGTTCAATCAAGTGCTAGCATGATTTCCTTGAATCTAATTGAATCTCATTCAGATCAATTGAATTGGATCAGTTCAATTGATGACCACCAGATTCAAACCCTTATTTGTGTGACCTAGTTAGGTTCAGTTCTATATGGTAAAGGGATATGTCATGATTTCCATCATCGACATCATTAAAACTCCTTTCGATGGATCAGAACTCTTCTGATTCGAACAGCTAGAATGATCGATCATCTAAATCATTCTAATTGCTCCCAAAATCCATCAGTGACACCTAGCAGTATATGGTGGCAACCCATCAGAGCTGAATGCAAACCTCTTGGTGCAGCTACCTATGTGATTAAGTTCTTCTATCTTGAGCCCCGATCAGATTAGGGTTAAGGTGAACTCGTCAAACCCTAGTTTCTATCATATGATGTAATCATTCGATTCAAGTCTGATGTGAAAACCTAAATAGAAACTCTTTCTATTATTTCACTCTGCCATGGCCATGGGCTTCTGGACTTGATTCTCATGATCATCATAGGGCTACTCCTTTACCACCGAGGTAGATAGATTCCATCTTGATGCAATCCAGTTCCTACAATGAACATGCTATAGCCAACATACACCTTAGGATTCCGAATGGCTAGGAGATCGAGTAATGGTGTAGTCAAACTATAACACCCTCAAGGTGAATTGCCGATGCACCTTCAGGTCAAAGAACCAGACACACTACTGCAGCATCGAGTCAGTCATTGACGAGAAGGTAGACTTCCTAATGACTACTCGAGGTGGTCACGCTCAGTGCCCTCATTCTCTAACGAGTACCTATACTCTCGCTCCGGTGTCTCCACACCGTAGACTCAAGACTCATCTACTAAAGAGAAGCGATTGTACACCAACCTTTTGGATCAATCACCATCCTCGTGATGATCCTATGGTCGAGAGCATTTTATGAGTTAATAATGATTATTCATGTCTTAAATTTTCAACTCTTGAAAATATGAATTATCATTACCATTAACTCAAAGGATGTATCACAGACACTAAATACACATATGTGATAGAAAATAACCCATTTTATTGATTATAGTCAAAATTATAATTTTGCCCCTAGAAGTGTATTACAAGTGTCAGCCAATTCTAGCTTTTAGGGCACATATATCTAACAATCTTTCACTTGTCCTAAAGTCAATTGGCTACAAGTCTAAGTCCCATCTTCTCAAGGTGGGCTTCAAATTTTTGTTATCCCAATGGCTTTGTAAGTGGGTCTGCCGCATTGTCTGCGGAGTTAACTCTCTTGACCTTGACGTAACCCTTTTCGAGGTAATCACGGATGAGGTGGTATCGTCGCTCAATGTGCTTGGACTTCTGGTGAGACCTTGGCTCCTTAGCAAGGGCTATGGCGCCATTATTGTCGCAGTACAGAGGAATGGCATCTGATGGCATTACTCCAATTTCTATTGCAAACTTCTTGTACCAGAATGCTTCCTTCGTAGCCTCTGATGCAGCGATATATTCTGCTTCCATGGTGGAATCTGCTATCATGGTTTGCTTGAAACTCTTCAACTGACAGCACCACCATTGCACACAAACAGACTCCCAGATGTCGACTTTCGATCATCTACATCGGACATGAAATCCAAGTCTGTGTATCCCTGGACTTGGAGTTCTCCATTACCAAAGACCAACATCATATCCTTAGTTCTTCTTAAGTACTTAAGGATACATTTCACAGAAGTCCAATGTTCTTCACCTAGATTTGACTGATATCTGCTTGTGACACTCACAGCATGGGCTATATCAGGTCGTGTACATAGCATGGCATACATGAGGCTCCCTATTGCAGAAGCATAAGGGATCTTGCTCATGCGTTCTATTTCCTCAGGTGTGCTAGGGCACATCTTCTTGGAAAGATGAATACCATGTCTGAAGGGTATTAATCCCCTCTTAGAGTTTTTCATACTAAACCTCTTTAGTACTTCCTCTATGTACATCTTCTGTGAAAGTCCTAGCATCCTATTTGGTCTATCTCTATAGACCTTAATTCCTAGAATAAAGGATGCTTCACCTAGGTCTTTCATGGAGAATTCCTTGGACAACCATATTTTGACTATCATCATCATGGGAATATCATTCCCAATAAGGAGGATGTCATCCACGTACAATACGAGGAAGACAACAGCGCTCCCACTGACCTTTTTGAAGACACACGGTTCCTCTTCATTTTTGATGAAACCAAACATTTTGATCACATCATTGAAATGAGTGTTCCAGCTCCGAGATGCTTGCTTAAGTCCATATATGGACCTTTGTAGCTTGCAAACCTTGTGATCAGTATCACTGGATGTGAAACCTAACGGCTGTTCCATATAGATATCTTCCTCAAGATATCCATTTAAGAATGCCGTTTTCACGTCCATTTGCCATATTTCATAATCGAAATAGGCTGCAATGGCAAGCAATGTGCGGATGGAATTTTAGCATAGCCACTGGGAAAAAGGTATCCTGATAGTCAATGCCTTTTGCATTGACTATAACCTTTTGCCACTAGTCTAGCCTTGAATGTCTCCACATTTCCATCTGCACCAATCTTTCTCTTGAAGATCCATTTACACCCAATAGGTACTATACCTTCTGGTGGATCTACCAAGGTCCAGACTTGGTTTGAGTGCATCGAGTCAATTTCTGACTACATTGCCTCTAGCCATTTCTCGGAGTCGATATCTGATATCGCCTCATTGTAGGTTTTGGGATCATCACCATGAGCACCATTACCTACGAGGAACATTTTCTCTACTTCCTCTAAAATAATACCTAAGTATCTTTCAGGGGGATGGGAAACTCTTTTCCGATCTACGAGGTGGAGGAGGTAGTGTTCTTATTGGCTCAACCTGATTTGGATTCCAATTGGTCCTTAGCTCGTTGTACTTGTGAGACTTTCTCATCAAGCTTAATCTGCTTTCCAATGCCGCTATCTTGAATAAACTATTTTTCAAGAAAGATGGCATGTCGACTCACAATCACATTGTGGTCTTCTGGAATGTAGAAATAGTATCCTAATGACTCTTTAGGATATCCTATGAATCGAGCTCTGAAGGACCTAAACTCTAACTTGTCCACTTGTTGTCTTTTGACATGAGCCGGACAACCCCAAATTCTGAGATGACTCAGACTTGGTTTCTTACCATGCCATATCTCATACGGTGTGGTAGGAACGGTTCTTAGAGGGAACCCTATTCAGTAGATAAATTGAAGTTAACAATGAATGTCCCCAAAGAAAATTAGGGAGGTCTGTGAAGCTCATCATGGATCGGACCATATCCAATAGAGTCCGATTTCTCCATTCTGAAATTTTGTTGAGTTGAGGTGTTTCTGGTGGAGTCCATTGAGAGACTATGCCATTTTTCTTGAGATAGTCTAGGAATTCCTAGCTAAGGTATTCACCTCCTCGATCTGATCGAAGAACCTTAATGGATTTTCCAATTTATTTTTCTACTTCATGTCTGAATTCTTTGAACTTTTCAAAAGCTTCAGACTTGTGTCTCATAAGATACACATACCCATACCTAGATAGATCATCGATAAAGGTAATGAAGTAGACAAAATTATCTCTAGTCGGCACATCAAATGGGCCGCACACATCAGTATGTACTAGGGCAAGGAGATCTGTGGCCCTTTTCCCATGTCCTACAAAAGGGAGTTTAGTCATTTTGCCTTGAAGACAAGATTCACAAGTTGGATATGACTCAGAAGTCAATGGACTCAATAGCCCATTTTTCTCCAATTTGTTGATCCTATCTTCTGCTATATGACCTAATCTTAGGTGCCATAGATATCTATCGTTTGGACTATCCCTAGGTCGTTTGGCATTCACATTTTGCTCGATAGTTAGAACAGGTACATCAATATGTAGCTGATAAAGACCGTTAATAAGAAAACCATTTGCAATTTTATTTCTTTCATAAAGAATGTTACAATGGTCCTTAAAGAAGGTAATCACATAGCCTTCTAGTGCTAAGCATGAAATAGAAATCAAATTTCTGCTAGCTGTAGGCACATAATAACAGTCTTTCAAAACTAAGTCTAAACCAGATGGTAATCGAAGAGGATATGTTCCCACCGCCACTGCAGCAACTCTTGCTCCATTACCGATGCATAGGATCATGTCTCCATCCCTCAGCCTCCTGCTATCCTCAAGATCCTGCATGAAAGTGCACAAATGAGCACTAGAACCAGAGTCAAGCACCCAACTGGATGCAGAAGAAACCGTAAAGTTAGACTCAATAACGAGCATATCTCTAGAAGGACCTTTCTTCTTGTTCTTCAGGGTAGCCAGGTAAGTAGGGTAGTTCCACTTCTAGTGGTCGTCGCTGTTGCAATGAAAATACTTTCCTTTGACATCGGTCTTCTTCTTCGGCTCTACCTTCTACTTCTTTGCTCCTTCCACCTTCTGCTTTTTTGCAGACTTTTTTTCTTTCCATAAGACTTTCTTTTGGAAGAAGTCCTGTTCCATAGCAAGAACTGAGCCTTTAGAACCTTTCATAGAAAGCTCAGCGGTGACCAGCATGTTCATTAATTCGGCCAAGAAATTTTGAAGTTTATGCATGTGGTAATTCATGATGAATTGCCCATATGCATCAGTCAAGGATTATAGAATAATATCATTTTGCAGATCCAAGTCTAACTTCACACTGAGCTTCTCAAGCTCTTCCATGTCCTTGATCATCATCAGACAGTGATCTTGGACTGACTGCCCATCACGCATCTTAGCCTTAAAAAGTCATTTCATGACTTGATACTTGGCTGCGCGACTCTGTTCACCAAACATCTCTTGCAGGTGAGCCAACATTTGGTGAGCAGTCCTGATATCTTCATGTTGGCACTAGAGCTCATCAGACATCGAGCCCAACATGTAATATCTGGCCTTATTATCTTCGTCTATCCATTTTTTCAGAGATGCTCTCTATTCAGTGGATGGACAGACTGGTAAGGTGGGAGGCGTCCTGGTCCAGTACATGAATTAACTTCTCAGAATCCAAAATAATTTTGTAGTTCCTAAGCCAATCTTTATAATTGGGTTCGGTCAGTCTATGTGTGTCCAGGATACGTGCTAATGGGTTGGACGCAGATATTTTCCTGTAGAGAGTCAAAGATTCTAGTTAGATACTGTAATTATGACTTGACCAATTTATTTAGAGATTTTATTTTTAAATAAATTAGCTCCCACTATTTTCTCAGATCCCTACACTCTGTCTATAGAGATGCAAAAATCTCCATGATTAATAATTTCTAGTGGGTGGTGCGGTCTCACCAACTGACTCATCACCTCACCTAACAGTTATTGGTGATGGGTTAGCCAATGAGTGAACAACTCTTGTTCAATGATTCTCTAATCATCGTGCACCCAAACTTGGTCTCTAATTCATGAATCTCACCATCTCCAAAATATTGATCCACTCCTTAGTTAAGTCAGACCCACCATTTGCACAGACTGGATTCCTAATTGAGTCTCTCACCGTATCCTAGAATATTGAGCCCAACTCATCCTCCAGCCCATAGCATCCAATGCCTAATAGACATGGTTGCATCTTTCTGGTGCAACTGAAGCCACTGTATCCAGCCAAGAACAATCAACCCCAGGAAGGGCCCGCACATCTACAATGGTGGAAGACCTCAGACTTAATCTTTTCTTAGGAAGAATTGATTCAGGTCTCATTAAACTAGACTTGTCATAGTCATAACAATTATGACTAACCTAGTGGCATGGGTTAGCTCGGATTATTGACCACCTCAAATCAGAACTGTGTCAATAGATATGGCCAGGTAAGTGAGACCGATGGAAGAGATATGCCATTAACTCGTACAAGAACGCATTCAGATCGAGTAGCTCCAATTAAAAATCAGTCGATCGTATGTGCCAAACTTACCTTAGACACCAAATTGTTGAGCCAGAACCAATTGGGTTAGCCTACAATCCAGACTCTAACCTCTGAGCCTAATTAGGTCTTGCTTGATCGTGACTCGATCTTGACCCAGACTTAATCCTATTAGGCTGGTCAATTTAAGCATTGTTGATCCCATCTAACCAACTCTTGATTCAGTTTGATCAACCGCTTAGACCTAATTGAGCTACCCAAGACCAAACCCAATATTATGAATATGTCTTAGATCTAAAATTCTTAATTTTAGACCTAATTAATATTTCATAATCTTAATTCTTAATTAAGTAGGGTTCATAAACAAAATATGCACAATAAATCCTAGGATTTCAGGATCTAGGGTTTTGCAGAAAGTAAGTTTTGGATTTCTGATTAAGGACGAACGCGCAGCACCCCTACACATCATAAGAACACCCCATCAGATGGGAGGAGAGGACCTTTAAATTCTTCTTCATTCTTATGACCGGACGGCCAAGAGGAACGCCTTAATCAGGAACATGTAATACTACAAAATAGTTTTAGATCTATATCATATATCTCATATACAAATTAGATCTAATCATGGCATATTTTGCATACATCTCATGTATCAAATCATGCATATTTTTAGATCTAAATTATCTCATAATAATCTAAAAAATTAGATTTAAATTGATCTTATCAAAATAAACTCTAATCTAGACAACTATGTAGAACTATTCTACAACTAGTCTAGACATGCATCAATCATATCTCATATGATGTTTAAAATTAAATAATTTTTATTTACTATTTTTTAGATATTATTATAATAATTATAATATTAAAAAATAGTAAATAAATAGATCTAAAATATGATTTAATTAAATTAAATTGAAAACATGCAAGACTATTCTATAGAACTATTCTATTTTAGAACTAGTCATGCATATTTTCTAATCTTAGATCCAAATCATTTAATTTTAATTTTTCTCTAATTTTAGATCTGATCACATCTCATGTGACATCTAAAATCATATATTTTTTAATTAGAATAAATTTAAAATTAGATCTAAATACTTTAGAACCTTGGCTCTGATACCAGTTTAAGGAAAATCCTAATTTTTCTGACCAAGTTCTTTTAGATCTGATCGGATCAAGAGATATATTTCAAAAAAAATTTTCTTTAATCAAAATTAGATCTAAGATGTTTTAGATTTGATTCTTATTATTTTAATAATAAAAATAAAATATAAATAAATTAAATTAAATTTACCTTGATGTAGGGTAATCCTATTACTCGTTGATGATCCTGTAAGCAGCAGAAGGTTCTGGATCTAGCCACACAAGTGTTTGGCCTCTACCAATATCCACTTGGGCTGGACCTAGAGATTCTCTTTTTCTCTATCACATCTCCAAAAATTAGATCTGAATCTGATTTGGAGGATCTTCAAAACACCTTTCGAAGATCAGCAGTTGTCCTTTGCAGCAGCGCAACCTTCTAGCTTTTTGTCGCCTTTCTCTCATCTGGATTGCACCAACTAAGATCCCATACTCCTTTGGGCATGGAGAGGAGAGGGAGAAGATAGAATTAGTCTAGAGGAGGAGAGGAGAGGCAGCCTTGCGGCATGGAAATTTTCAATTTTCAAATGCTCCTTGAGTTGGGTGCGGGGTCTTATTTATAGACTATGCATGATCCAACTCCTCTTCTTTCCAACCAATCACAACCCTTTGTGAAATCAGATCTAAATCTGATTGATGGAAATAGAGTCCCCTAGATTTCTTTTTAGATGGCACATAAGACCAGTCTAACTTGGTTCTTAGGAGAAGTCTAATCGGAATCCAAAAAGGAGATGGAGTCCCTGTCCAACAGGGACTCCTGGGCGCCTCTAGCTTTGGCTCACGCCAAGAATGGCATGCGCCCTCCTCCTTGCCAGGTTTTGATAGGAAGACAAGCCCCCACCAGCTTTCCAATAAGTGCGTGACACATGGACAGAAGTCAAAGTGTCAATGGTCAACATTTGACCAGTCAAAGGTCAACTTTTGATCAAAGTCAAAGGACGAGAAATGGTAGGTGACCAAAAATGGTAGGTATTGTCTTACAAAAATAAAACAATCCTTTTCTGACCTGGACAGGCTCCAGTCAGACCAAGTGAAGGCCTTTGATCGAGCACAAACTCCTTTGGCTCAGTCAGGATAACTATTTATGATAGTAAAAGAAGAATGTTAGGTTCAATCGAGTGCTAGCATGATTTTCTTGAACCTAATTGAATCTCATTTAGATCAATTGAACTGGATCAGTTCAATTGATGATCACTAGATTCAAACCCTTGTTTGTGTGATCCAGTTAGATTCAGTTCTATATGGTAATGGGATATGTCATGATCTCTATCATCGACATCATCGAAACTCCTTTCGATGGATCAGAACTCTTCTGATTCGAACAGCTAGAATGATCGATCATCTAAATCATTCTAATTGCTCCCAAAATCCACCAGTGATACCTAGCAGTATATGGTGGCAACCCATCAGAGCTGAATGTGAACCTCTTGGTGCAGCTACGTATGTGATTAAGTTCTTCTATCTTGAGCCCCGATCAGATTAGGGTTAAGGTGAACTCGTCAAACCCTAGTTTCTATCATATGATGTAATCATTCGATTCAAGTCCGATGTGAAAACCTAAATAGAAACTCTTTCTATTATTTCACTCTACCATGGCCATGGGCTTCTGGACTTGATTCTCATGATCATCATAGGGCTGCTCCTCTACCACCGAGGTAGATAGATTCCATCTTGATGCAATCCAGTTCCTACAATGAACATGCTATAGCCAACATACACCTTAGGGTTCCGAATGGCTAGGAGATCGAGTAATGGTGTAGTCAAACTATAACACCCTCAAGGTGAACTACCGATGCACCTCAGGATCAAAGAACCAGACACACTACTACAGCATCGAGTCAGTCATTGACGAGAAGGTAGACTTCCTAATGACTACTCGAGGTGGTCATGCTCAGTGCCCTCATTCTCTAACGAGTATCTGTACTCTCGCTCCGATGTCTCCACACTATAGACTCAAGACTCATCTACTAAAGAGAAGCAATTTTATACCAACCTTCTAGATCAATCACCATCCTCGTGATGATCCTATGGTCGAGAGCATTTTATGAGTTAATAATGATTATTCATGTCTTAAATTTTTAACTCTTGAAAATATGAATTATCATTATCATTAACTCAAAGGATGTATCACAGACACTAAATACACATATGTGATAGAAAATAACCCATTTTATTGATTATAGTCAATATTATAATTTTGCCCCTAGAAGTGTATTACAAGTGTCAGCCAATTCAAACTTCTAGGGCACATATATCTAACATGCAAAATATATTTATAGTTAGATCAATTTTTATATATGAGATATATGATGTAGATCTAACTAGTTTTGTAGTTTTCATGTTTCTAATTAAGGCATTCTCCCTGGCCGTCCAGTCATAAGAACAAAGTAAGATTTAAATATCCTCTCCTCCCATTTGATGAGGTGTTCTTATGATGTGTAGGGGTGCTGCGCGTTCATCTTTAATCAAAAATCTAAAACTTATTTTCTGCAAAATCCTAGATCTTGAAATCCTAGGATTTTGTTTACATATTTTGTTTATGAACCGTAAAACTTAATTAAAAATTAAGATTATGAAATATGTTAAATCTAAAAATTAAAAAATTTTAGATTTTAGACATATTCATAAAATTGGGTTTGGGCTTGGATAGCTTAATTAGATGTAGCGATTGATCAAATCGAATCAAGAGTTGGTTAGATGAGATCAAGCGTGCTTAAATTGACCAACCTAATAGGATTAAGTCTGGGTCAGAATCGAATCACATGAGTGATCGATCGAGCTAAGACCTAATTAGGCTCGGTGGTTAGAGTCTGGATTGTAGGCTAACCTGATTGGTTCTGGCTCAATAATTTGATAACTAAGGTAAGTCTAGCAGATACGATCGACTAATTTTTAATTGGAAGCTACTCGACTCGAATGCATTCTTGTCAAGTTAATGGCATATCCCTTCCATCGATCTCACTTACTTGGCCATATTTGTCGATCTAGTCCTAATCTAAGATGGTTAACAATCCGAGCTAACCCTTGCCACTAGGTTAGTCATAATTATTATGGCTATTTTAAAGAGACCTAAATCAAATCTTTCTAAGAAAAGATTAAGTCTGAGATCTTCCACCATTATAGATATGCGGGCTCTTTCTGGGGTTGATTGTTCTCGATTGGTCATAGTGGTTCAATGGCACCGAAAAGATACAACCATGTCTATTAGGTAGTGGATGCTATGGGTCGGAGGATAAATTGGGCTCAATATTCTGGATATGGTGAGAGACCCAATTAGGAATCCAATCTATGCAAATGGTGGGTCTGACTTAACTAAGGAGTGGATCAATATAACGGGCATGGTGAGATTCATGAATTAGAGACCAAGTTTGGGTGCACCATGATTAGAGAATCATTGGACAAGAGTTATCCACTCATTAGCTAACCCATCACCAATAACCGTTAGGTGAGGTGATGAGTAAGTTGGTGGGACTGCACCACCCATTAGAAATCTGTAATCATGGAGATTTTTGCATCTCTATAGAAGGAGTGTAGGAATCCAAAAAATAGTGGAAGCTAATTTATTTAAAAATTAAACTCTTAAATAAATTAATTAAATCTTAATTATAATATCTAACTAGAAACTTTGACTCTCTATAGAAAAAGTAAAATGTCTGCATCCAATCCACTAGCACATATCTTTGACACCCACAAACTGATAGAGCCCAATTATAAGGATTGGCTCCAAAACTTCAAAATTATTTTGGATTTCGAAAAGTTAACTCATATATTGGACTAGGATACCCC
The DNA here is from genome assembly GCA_006176705.1 of Cocos nucifera. Taxonomy (NCBI): domain Eukaryota; kingdom Viridiplantae; phylum Streptophyta; class Magnoliopsida; order Arecales; family Arecaceae; genus Cocos; species Cocos nucifera. The sequence goes on along the minus strand of QRFJ01006245.1, from coordinate 43,433 downwards.
CACCTTACCAGCTCATCCATCCGCTGAACAGAGAGCATCTCTTAACAAGTGGATGGACGAAGATAATAAGACCAGATACTACATCTTGGGCTCGATGTCTAATAAGCTTCAGCGCCAATATGAAGATATCAAGACTGCCCACCAAATGTTAGCTCACCTGCAAGAGATGTTTGGTGAACAGAGTTGCACAGCCAAATATTAGGTCACTAAATGACTTTTCAAGGCTAAAATGCGTGATGGGCAGTCAGTCCAAGATCATTATTTGATGATGATCAAGAATTTGGAAGAGCTTGAGAAGCTTAAAGTGAAGTTGGATCTGGATCTGTAGAATGATATAATTCTGCAATCCTTGACTGATGCATATGGGCAGTTCATCATGAACTATCATATGCATAAACTTCAAAATACTCTAGCCGAGCTTATGAACATACTGGTTACTGTTGAGCTTTCAATGAAAGGTTCTAAAGGCTAAGTATTTGCTATGGAATGGACTTCTTCTGAAAGAAAGTCTTCTGAAAAGAAGAAGAAGTCTGTGAAAAAGTAGAAGCTGGAAGGAGGAAAGAAAAAAAAAGTAGAGCCGAAGAAGAAGGCCACTGATAAAGAAAAATATTTTCATTACAACACTGATGGCCATTGAAAGCGGAACTACCCTACATACCTGACCATCCTGAAGAATAAGAAGGAGGTAGATCCTTTTGGAGGTAAGCTCATTATTGAATCTAACCTTATAGTTTCTTCTGCATCCAGTTGGGTGCTTGACTCTGGTTCTAGTGCTCATTTATGCACTTCCATGCAGGATCTTGAGGATAGCAGGAGGCTAAGGGATAGTGAGATGATCCTACGCATTGGAAATGGAGCAAGGGTTGTTGTTGTGGCCGTGGAAATCTACCATCTTCGACTACCATCTGATTTAGATTTAGTACTTAAGGATTGTTATTATATGCCTATAGCAAGCAGAAATTTGATTTTTGTTTCATGTTTAGCATAAGAAGACTATGTAATTAGTTTTCTTAAGGACCGTTGTAACATTCTTTATGAAAGAAATAAAATTGCAAGTGGTTTTCTTATTAACGATCTTTACCAGTTACATATTGATGTATCTATTTTTAATATTAAGCAAAATGTGAATGCCATAAAATCAAAATGACCAAGGGATAGTCCAAATGATAGGTATCTATGGGGCACTTTAGACTAGATGATATAGCAGAAGATAGGATTAACAAATTAAAGAAAATCGAGCTATTGAGTTCATTGACTTTCGAGTCATATCCAATTTGTGAATCATGTCTTCATGGCAAAATGACTAAACTTCCTTTTATGGGACATGGAGAAAGGGCCATGGATTTACTTGCCCTAGTACATACTGATGTGTGCGATGCATTTGATGTGCCGACTAGAAGCAATTTTGTCTACTTCATAACCTTCATCGATGATTTGCCTCGGTATGGGTATCTATATCTTATGAGACACAAGTCTGAAGCCTTTAAAAAGTTTAAAGAATTCAGACATGAAGTAGAAAAATAAACTAGAAAATCCATTAAGATTCTTCGATTAGATCGAGGAGGTGAATACCTTAGTCAAAAATTCCTAGACTATCTCAAGCAGAATGGTATAGTCTCTTAATAGACTCCACCTAGAACACCTCAACCCAATGAAATTTTAGAATGGAGAAATCGGATCCTATTAGACATGGTTCGATCCATGATGAGCTTCACAGACCTTTCTGATTTTCTTTGGGGACAGTTTATTAACTGCTATATATTTATTGAATAGGGTTCCTTCTAAAACCATTCCTACCACACCGTATGAGATATGGAATGGTAAGAAACCAAGTCTGAGTCATCTTAGAATTTGGGATTGTCCGGCTCATGTCAAAAGACAACAAGCGGACAAGTTTGACTATAGGTCATTTAGAGCTCGATTCATAGGATATCCTATAGAGTCATTAGAATATTATTTTTACATTCCAAAAGATCACAATGTGATCATAAGTCGATATGCCATCTTTCTTAAAAAAATAGTTTATTCAAGATGGCGGCATTGGAAAGCAGATCAAGCTAGAGAAGAAAGTCTCCCAAGAGCAAAGAGCTAAGGACCCTTTGGAACCAAATTAGGTTGAGCCAATACAATCACTACCTCCTTAACCTCGTAGATCGAAAAGAGTTTTTCATCCCTCTGAGAGGTACTTAGATACTATTTTAGAGGAAGTAGAGAAAATGTTCCTCGTAGGTAATGTGGTTCATGGTGATGATCCCAAAATCTATAATGAGACGATATCAAATATCGACTCCAAGAAATGGTTAGAGACAATGAAGTAAGAAATTGACTCAATGCACTCAAACCAAGTCTGGACCTTGGTAGATCCTCCAGAAGGTATAGTACCTATTGGGTGTAAATAGATCTACAAGAGAAAAATTAGTGTAGATGAAAATGAAGAGACATTCAAAGCTAGATTAGGGGCAAAAGGTTATAGTCAGTGGGAAGGCATTGACTATCAGGATACCTTTTCGCCAGCAGCCATGCTTAAATCTATTCGCACATTGCTTATTGTTGCAGCCTATTTTGATTATGAAATATGGCAAATGGACATAAACGACATTCTTAAATGGATATCTTGAGGAAGATATCTATATGAAACAGCCGTTGGATTTCACATCCAGTGATACTGATCACAAAGTATGCAAGCTACAAAGATCTATATATGGACTTAAGCAAGCATCTCAGAGTTGGAATACTCGTTTTAATGATGTGATCAAATTATTTGGTTTCATCAAGAACGAGGAGAAATCATGTATTTTCAGAAAGGTCAGTAGGAGCGCTATTGTCTTCCTCATACTATACGTGGATGATATCCTCCTTATTGGGAATGATATTTTTATGTTGACCACAGTTAAAATATGGTTATCTAAAGAATTCTCCATGAAAGATCTAGAAGAAGCATCCTTCATTCTAGGAATCAAAGTCTATAGAGATAGACCGAATAGGATGCTAGATCTTTTATAGAAGATGTACATAGAGGAAGTGCTAAAAAGATTTATCATGGAAAACTCAAGTGATTGGTATCCTTCAGACATGGCATTCATCTCTCTAAGAAAATGTGTCCCAACACACTAGAAGAGATTGAATGCATGAGCAAGATTCCTTATGCTTCTGCAATAGGAAGCCTCACGTATGCCATGTTATGTACACAGTCTGATATAGCCCATGCTGTAAGTGTCACAAGCATATTTCAGTCAAATTTAGGAGAAGAACACTGGACTTCTATGAAATGTATCCTTAAGTACTCAAGAATAACTAAGGACATGTTCTTCGTTTTTGATAATGGAGAACTCAAAATCCAAGGGTATACTAACTCAAATTTTATGTCCGATATAGATGATCAAAAGTTGACATCTGGGAATCTATTTGTGTGTAATGGTGGTGCAATCAGTTGAAAGAGTTTCAAACAAACAATAATAGCAGATTCCACTATGGAAGCAGAATACATCGCTGCATCAGAAGCTATGAAGGAGGCATTTTGGTACAAGAAATTCACCGCAGAGATCGGAGTGATGCCATTAGATGCCATTCCTCTATACTGTGACAATAATGGCACCATAGCCCTTGCTAGAAAGCTGAGGTCTCACCAAAAATCCAAACACATCGAGCGATGATACCACCTCATCCACGATTACCTCGAGAAAGGATACGTCGAGGTCAAGAAAGTTGACTCCACAGATAATGCGGTAGACCCACTTACAAAGCTGTTGGGCCAGTAAAAAATCAAAACCCACCTTGAGAAGATGGGACTTAGATTTGTAGCCAATTGGCTTTAAGTCAAGTGAAGGTTTGTTAGATATGTGTGCCCTAGAAGCCAGAATTGGCTGATACTTGTTATACACTTCTAAGGACAATATTATAATTTTAACTATAAATAATAAAATAGATTATTTTGTATCACAATGTGTATTTAGTATCTGTGATACATCCCTTGAGTTAATGGTAATGATAGTTCTTATTTTCAAGAGTTGAAAATTTAAGACATGAATTTTCATTATTAACTCATTAAATGCTCCTGACCGTAGGATCATCATGAGGATGGTGATTGATCCGAAAGATTGGTGTATAATCACTTCTTTATAGTAGGTGAGTCTTAAGTCTATGGTGTAAAGACACCAAAGCGAGAGTACAGATACTCATTAGAGAACGAGGGCACTGAGCGTAACCACCTCCAGCAGTCGTTAGAAAGTCTACCTTCTCGTCGATGATTGGATCGAAGCTATTGTTATGTGTTTGGTTCTTTGATCTAAGGTGCATCGATAGTTTACCTTGAGGGTGTTATAATTTGACTACACCATAACTCAGTCTCCAAGCCATTCGTAATCCTGAGGTGTATGTTGGCTATAGCATGTTCATTATAGAAATTGGATTGCACCAATAGAGAATCTATCTACCTCGGTAGATGAGGAGTAGCCCTATGATGATCGTGAGAATCAAGTCCATAAGCCCATGGCCATGGTAGAGTGAAATAATAGAAAGAGTTTCTATTAGGGTTTTCATATTGGACTTGAATCAAATGATTAATCATATGATGAATATTAGGGTTTGATGAGATTACCTTAACCCTAATCCAATCGGGGCATAAGATAGAAGAACTTAATCACACAGGTAACTACACCAAGAAGTTTATTTTCAGTTCTGATGGATTGCCATCATATACTGCTAGTTGTCACTGGTGGATTTTGAGAGCTATTAGAATGATTTAGATGATCGATCATACTAGCTGTCTGAATCAGAAAAATTTTGATCCGTCGGAAGGTGTTTTGATAATATCGATGATAGAGATCGTGACATATCTCATTACCATATGAAATTGAACCTAATTGGATCATGCAAACAAGAATTTCAATCTGGATATCATCAATTGGACTAATCCAGTTCAATTGATTTGAATTAGATTCAATTAGGTTTAAGAAAATCATGCTAGCACACGATTGATCCTAATGTTCTCCTTTAATTATCATTAAAGTTTATCTCGACTAAGCCAAATGTGTCTTGGCTCATTAAGGTACCATTACTTGGTTTGACTAGAGCTTGTCCAGGTCAAAAAAAGATTGTCTTAATTTATGAGATAAATTTGAGATAACACCTATCATTTTCCATCACCTGCTAAATCCTATTTTGGACATTTGGTCAAACATTGACCTTTGACACTTAGACATCTGTCCATGTGTCATGCACCCATAGGAGAGCATATAGAGATTTGTCCCCATACTAAAAGGTGGATAGGGAGGGGGTGCATGCCTAGGGAGGCGTGCACCCAAAGATAGTGATGCCTGGAATCCCATACAGATGGGACTCCAGATTGCTTTGGGATTTCTACCTAGGTGGTGCCAAAGACTTATCTTTGACTAATCTTGGCACCATCTAAGGATGATTCGAAGGGGCTCTCATCTAATTGGATCACATGATGTCATCCCATCAATCAGATTTAGATCTAATTGCACAAAAGACCATGATTGGTCGGGATGATGTGGCACTGCAAGGCGCAATAGGATCTATAAAAACCCTATCTGCGCCAAGATCTAAGAAGCCTAATTTTTGCCCATGCCACAAGATTGCCCCTTTCCCTCCTCCATGCCATCTTTAGGTCTTCTCTCTCCTATCCACACCCAAGAATTTTTGGGCTTCAGTTTGGTGCGATCCAAGCAAGAGAAAGGCGACAGGAAAAGGAAGAAGGCAACACTGCTACAAGAGACAACTCACATCTTTGAAAAGAGTTTTGAAGATCTTCAAAATCAGATCCAGATCTAATTTTTGGAGAGGTGATAAAGAAGAAGAAGATCTCTAGATCTTATCCGAGTGGATACCGATATAGGCCAGACACTTACGTGGTTAGATTCAGAACGTCAGGCAGACATCAAGATCATCACAGGATAATCAGATTACCCTCAACAAGGTAAAATAAATTAGATTTAATTTATTATTTATTTTATTTTTTTTATTAGATCAGTAATATCATATCTGAAAATTCTCATATCTGATCTAGATCCAAAAATTTTTTTTTTAAAATATCTCTCTTGATCCAATCAGATCTGAATGAACCCGACTTGGAAAACTAGGTTTTCCCTTCATAAGGAGCCTATAGTGGAGTTGAAGCTGGCAAGTTTGGCTGTAGCAGAGGCGATAGATCGTCGGATGGTTGTCTTCTTTGGGGGCATTTTTGAAGCAAAAAGAGACTAAAATGAAAGTGGATTTAAGAGATTAGGAGAGAAGAAAAGCAGATAGGATTGACTGAGCACTCTTTTTAGAACAAGAGCTTAGAGATCCTTCCTCTAGCAGCAATCCTGTTGGTACGAAAATCTATGAGGATGCTGGTGGAAGCTGGAGTTAGGAAGGTGAGGCCACCAATAGGACCTACAAAGCAAAGTCCAAACCGGAGGTGGGTGGCTTTGGCAGGACCCTCCGACACCCAAGTCAGTTCTTCAACCAACTAGAATAGAGTGCTTGGGAAAATAGAGAAGTAGAGAGATAAAAAGGGGAAGAGAGCTTGAAGGAAAACATATCTGAAGGATCCCCTTTATAGATAGAGCAAGTAACAAATTGATGGTGATAGTCATAACCATCTGGTAGTGGGCCATTCAGGCCACGTGGAGTTTGTTACGGGGTTGAGTTATCATTTGTCGTGACTCGTAGGTAGTGGAAATCCCTCTATTAGAGTTTGGACATAAATTAGAGACTTTGGTGCATGTAGTGGACTTATGATCGATCGAGATTCATTCGGGATAATGTCTATTGGTTTTAAGAAGTTCGGAAGCCTCCTGGGCCACGCATAGGTAGGTGCCCCCCGAATTGTAATCTGAAGCTTTGCACTCCATCCTTCACAAAGTGGTTGTCATGAATCAGTGATTTAGCGAGGCCCTTTTGGAGGGCTTCGATTGATAGGTGTAACATGGGCTAACTAGGTCCATGACTAGCTAGGAGAAGCTCATCTTGGAAGGTATTTCAATGGAAGAACTTCGACTGAAGGTAGCACGACTGAAAGAAGTGCATCTGGAAGGAGTCCACCTAGAAGGAGCACCACCAGGAAGAGCGCGATCAGAGGAGTTTGTCTAGAAGGAGTCCGTCTAGAAGGAGCACCATCAGGAAGAGTGCAACAAGAGGAGTTCGTCTGGAAGAAGTGTAACTGAAGGAGTTCGTCCGAAATGAGCATGATTAGAGGGAGCGCCACCAGACCCTGAACCTACTATTTATTTTTGGTCAGATGGCAAGCTTAGCATAACAACAGGTCTATTTTACTATTCAAGATCATGCTGTTGGACTTCTATATGCTATTAAAAGGTTCTATGGTATGATCTTGTTGCTTAGGAGATTGATGGATTCCAACGAGAGGAGGGTCGGTGGCTAAGGACTTTGGCTAAGGACTTCGACGAGGATTATTTTTTCTCCAACATGTTGGTTGTCCTCTTAACCAATGAGTATGAAGATACTAGTATGGCATGCAGGTGAAATGTAGGGATACATTTTACTGATCATGATCCAACTGTGGAGATCTCTGCTACTAAGAGTTGCTCGTGAAGGATATAGGTATAAGTGCTCCTTAGACCTGAGATCATCATGGTGATTTGCAAGTAACTCACTATACATTAGTACCAGACTATCTGAATTTCTAATTCAATGATGGAAGGTTACTGGGTGCAATTAAGTACTTGTTTAGTTGGTGTGTGAGTCAAGATGGGATTGATCCCTTCAAGTGTTGGAGCAAGTGCATCACTATATTTTAATTTTTAATTTAGCAAAACCTCAGTCGGGGTGGTCCATTCGATAGATACTAAATTTTGAAATACAATGTGAATGATTTTTAGGATTGGTAGTTAACCCTAGGTTGTCCTTTGAGCATTGTTGTTAAGAGGTTAAATTATATAGTAACCATATACCACAAGTTCGTCGATGTTGTGTTGCAACTATTCGACCTATCCAAACATTGAATACCATTGCTAGATGGTTACATCGATTGGTATAAAAAATTAGTTTCTATGCTACTGGCTTAGGATTCAAATCTATGAGGTCACACACAATAAGAGTTTCTACCTGATCTGATGACTGATCAAGAGTCCTAATGGTTTGGGACTCTATGGTCAAGAGCCCTACTGGACTGGAACTTTGTGACCAATAGTCCCACTGGACTGGGACTCTACCATCGTGGGTTCCACTGGACTGGGACTCTGATTTCTACTTATCTAGGACTCTATGATCAAGAGTTCCACTAATATAGGACTGTGTGATCATGAGTTTCATTCGTTTGAGATACTTCAATCAAGAGTCCCACTAGTTTGGGACTCTTCGATCAAGAGTTTTATATAGATGGAACTCTGTTGCTCAGACACCCATCTGATTAAAACTATAATATTTTTAAAGAATTATTTAATAATTTGATTATTGATTTACTTAATTTAATTGAGTGATGAGGATTTGATCAAATTTAATTAAATTTGATTCATTTGGATTTGACCCGATCAGGTCATGAGATGACCTAATCACTATGGGAGATTTGGCCCTGATTTGATTAGGATTTGGATCTAATTAATTTTTAATTTGATTAAAAATTTATTGAATTAGGTTAAGCCAAATTTTATTAGGTTTATCCTAGTTTAATTAAGTCTAGACAAATTGGTTTGGTTGAAACCAATTTGGAAAACTCAAATGAGATTTGAATTTCAAATCCCTTTCTCCCTACACCTTGACTTCTTTGACCCACGCCCTCTCTCATGCAAACTTAGAATTTGCATGAGTATTTCCCATGCCCAGATGAGTGTTTGCACCCCTCTATCTTCTCCCTTTGACCTGGTGCAAATGTTGGATGAGATTGGGATCATTTGAATTTCAAATTCAAATGAATCGTTGGAACAATCCATCTTTCTCTCTTATCTACTTCCCATGCCCCCTTCAATTTTTATCGCACTTTTTTTCTGAATTTTTGTGCATAGGTGTGCAGAAGGAGAGTTCTTTGACACATCAAACATCTGGGGTTGGCATTGGGAGGAGATAAGCACTTTTGTTGAATTTTGAATTCAAGTGTTTTAGTTGAAACCATCTAACCAACTCTCCCTATCTTTTCCACGTGCATTTCCCATTGAATGATCACCAATAAAATGAAATTTTTTTATGTGGGTGTGAGAGAGGAATTTGAGAGGTGCATGAGGGAGTTCCTAGAGAGTGGGGTGCTTGTCCTGGGCATGGAAAAGTCCAGAGGGAGAGAAAGGATTTCTTGTGCCAACTTTTGCTTCATGCCACTTATTTAATTTTTCTTTCTTTTGACCATCCACTTTAGATAGGATCTGAGTAAGGCTTGTGTATAGAGGACAGTCCTTTATCCATGAAAATTTGTTTTATGAAAAAATTCCACATAGAGTGGGCATGAGAGCATTTTCGAGCATCAGGATTTTTTGGGTGTGTGAAACCCTAGGTTTTGGACCTAGGGTTCGAGTGGTGAGTCTGAGCGCTGAGAGTGCCCGATCACCACCAAATTTTCACCACGACCTCGTCATCCTCCATATAGCATATTTTGACCTTCTAGAGTATCCAAAAGATTGGAAGGAAGATCGTCGATCGAATCGATGGAGATTGATTGTCGAAGGCTCTAGCATGGAGCTAGCACTCCGGTAGAGCTAGTTGGGACTAAGAGGTCTATGTGGACTCACCATAGAGGCTGGATGAGTATGCAGCTATAGCACTATTAGATATATGTACCTTAGAAGCTAGAATTGGCTGACACTTGTAATACACTTCTAGGGGCAAAATTATAATTTTGACTAATATCAATAAAATGTATTATTTTCTATCACATATGTGTATTTAGTGTCTGTGATACATCCTTTGAGTTAATGGTAATGATAATTCATATTTTCAAGAGTTGAAAATTTAAGATATGAATAAGCATTGTTAACTTATAAAATGCTCCCAACCATAGGATCATCACGAAGATGGTGATTGATCCGGAAGGTTGGTGTACAATTGCTTCTCTTTAGTAGATGAGTCTTGAGTCTACGGTGTGGAGACACCGGAGCAAAAGTATAGGTACTCGTTAGAGAATGAGGGCACTGAGCGTGACCACCTCGAGTAGTCATTAGGGAGTCTACCTTCTCGTCGATGACTGACTCGATGCTGTAGTAGTGTGTCTGGTTCTTTGACCTGAGATGCATCGAGCAGTTCACCTTGAGGGTGTTATAGTTTGACTACACCATTACTCGATCTCCTAGCCATATAGAATCCTGAGGTGTATGTTGGCTATAGCATGTTCATTGTAGAAATCGGATGGCATCAAGATGGAATCTATCTATCTCGGTGGTAGAGGAGCAACCCTATGATAATCATGAGAATCAAGTCCAGAAGTTCATGGCCATGGCAGAGTAAAATAATAGAAAGAGTTTCTATTTAGATTTTCACATCGAACTTGAATCGAATGATTACATCATATGACAGAAACTAGGGTTTGACGAGTTTACCTTAACCCTAATCTGATCGGGGCTCAAGATAGAAGGACTTAATCACACAGGTAGCTGCACCAAGAGATTCGCATTCAACTCTGATGGGTTGCCACCATATACTGCTACGTATCACTGGTGGATTTTGGGAGTAATTAGAATGATTTAGATGATCGATCATTCTAGCTATTCGAATCAGAAGAGTTCTGATCCATCGAAAGGAGTTTTGATGATGTCGATGATAGAGATCATGACATATCCCATTACCATACATAACTGAACCTAACTAGATCACACAAATAAGGGTTTGAATTTGGTGATCATCAATTGAACTGATCTAGTTCATTTGATCTGAATGAGATTCAATTAGGTTCAAGAAAATCGTGCTAGCACTCGATTGAACCTAACGTTCTTCTTTTGCTATCATAAATTAGTTATCCTGACTGAGTCAAAGGAGTTTGTGCTCAATCAGAGGCCTTCATATGGTCTGACTGGAGGTTGTCCAAGTCAGAAAAGGTTGTCTTATTTTGTAAGACATTACCTGCCATTTTTGGTCACCTGCCATTTCTTATTCTTTGACTTTGGTCAAAAGTCTACCTTTGATTGGTCAAATGTTGACCATTGACACTTTGACTTTTGACCATATGTCACGTACTTATTGGAGAGCTGGTGGGGGCCTGTCCCCCTACCAAAACTAGACAAGGAAGAGGACGCATGCCACCCTTGGCGTGTGCCCAAGTTGGAGGCGCCTAGGAGTCCCTGTTGGATAGGGACTCAATCTCCTTTTTGGATTCCAATTAGAGTTCTCCTAAGAACCAACTTTGACTGGTCTTAGGCACCCTCTAAGGAGGAATCTAGGAAGCTCTATTCCCACCAATCATATTTAGATCTAATTTCATAAAGAGTTATGATTGATTGGGAAGAAGAGGAGTTGGATCACAGACAGTCTATAAATAAGATCCTGCACCCAACTCAGATTATGATGATGATTGAATCACAATTCTCCATGCCCCAAGGCTGCCTCTCCCCTCTTCCTCCATGCCAAACCCAACTTCTTCCTCTCCTCTCCACGTCCAAAAGAGTTTTGGAGCTTCGTTAGTGCAATCCAAATCAAAGAAAACGACTGAAAGCTAGAAGGCTGCACTGCTGCAAAGGACGACTGCTGATCTTCGAAAAGAGTTTTGAAGATTCTTCAGATCAGATCCAGATCTAATTTTTGGAGACATGATAGAGAAGAAGAAGATCTCCAAATCCAGCTCGAGTGGATACCGGTAGAGGCTAGGCACTTGCATGGGTAGATCCAGAACCTTCCGCTGCATACAGGATCATCAACGGGTAACAGGATTACCCATATCAAGATAAATTAAATTTGATTTAATTTATCTAAATTTTATTTTATTTATAAAATAATAATAATCAGATCTAAAATATCTCAGATCTAATTAGGATCAAAGAGAAAAATTTTTGAAATATATCTCTTGATCTGATCAGATCTGAACGAACCTAGTCTGGGAAATCAGGATTTTCCTTCAACTGATATCAGAGCCAAGATTCTAAAGTGTTTAGATCTGATTTTAAATTTATTTTAATTAAAAAATAAGTGATTTTAGATATCACATGAGATGTGATCAGATCTAAAATCAAAAAAAATTAAAATTAAATGATTTGGATCTAAGATTAGAAAATATGCATGACTAGTTCTAAAATAGAATAGTTCTATAGAATAGTCTTGCATATTTTTGATTTAATCTGATTAAATCATATTTTAGATCTATTTATTTACTATTTTTTGATATTATAATGGTTATAATAATATCTAAAAAATAGCAAATAAAAATTATTTAATTTTAAATATCATATGAGATATGATTAGATGCATGTCTAGACTAGTTGTAGAATAGTTCTACATAATTGTCTAGATTAGAATTTATTTTGATTAGATCAATTTAAATATAATTTTTTAGATTATTATGAGATAATTTAGATCTAAAAATATGCATGATTTGATACATGAGATGTATGCAAAATATGCCATGATTAGATCTAATTTGTATATGAGATATATGATATAGATCTAAAACTATTTTGTAGTATTGCATGTTCCTGATTAAGGCGTTCCTCTTGGCCGTCCGATCATAAGAATGAAGAAGAGTTTAAAGGCCCTCTCTTCCCATTTGATGGGGTGTTCTTATGATGTGTAGGGGTGCTGCGTGTTCGTCCTTAATCAGAAATCCAAAACTTACTTTCTGCAAAACCCTAGATCCTGAAACCCTAGGATTTATTGTGCATATTTTGTTTATGAACCCTACTTAATTAAAAATTAAGATTATGGAATATCAATTAGGTCTAAAATTGAGAATTTTAGATCTAAGACATATTCATAATACTGGGTTCGGGCTTGGGTAGCTCAATTAGGTCTAAGCGGTTGATCAAATCGAATCAAGAGTTGGTTAGATGGGATCAACAATGCTTCAAATTGACCAGCCTAATAGGATTAAGTCTGGGTCAAGATCGAGTCACGATCAAGCAAGACCTAATTAGGCTCAGAGGTTAGAGTCTGGATTGTAGGCTAACCCAATTGGTTCTGGCTCAATAATTTGGTGTCTAAGGTAAGTTTGGCACATACGACCGACTGGTTTTTAATTGGAAGCTACTCGACCTGAATGCGTTCTTGTACGAGTTAATGGCATATTCCTTCCACCGATCTCACTTACCTGGCCATATCTGTTGACACAGTTCTGATCTGAGGTGGTCAATAATCCGAGCTAACCCATGCCACTAGGTTAGTCATAATTGTTATGACTATGATAAGTCTAGTTTAATGAGACCTGAATCAATTCTTCCTAAGAAAAGATTAAGTCTGAGGTCTTCCACCATTGTAGATGTGCGGGCCCTTCCCGGGGTTGATTGTTCTCGGCTGGATATAGTGGCTCAGTTGCACCGGGAAGATGCAACCATGTCTATTAGGCATTGGATGCTATGGGCTGGAGGATGAGTTGGGCTCAATATTTTGGATACGGTGAGAGACTCAATTAGGAACCCAGTCTATGCAAATGGTTGGTCTGACTTAACTAAGGAGTGGATCAATATTTCGGATATGGTGAGATTCATGAATTAGAGACCAAGTTTGGGTGCACCATGATTAGAGAATCATTGAACAAGAGTTGTTCACTCATTGGCTAACCCATCACCAATAACTGTTAGGTGAGGTGATGAGTCAGTTGGTGAGACCGCACCACCCACTAAAAATCATTAATCATGGAGATTTTCACATCTCTATAGAGGGAGTGTAGGGATCCGAGAAAATAGTGAGAGCTAATTTATTTAAAAATAAAATTTTTAAATAAATTGATCAAGTTATAATTACAGTATCTAACTAGAATCTTTGACTCTCTACAGAAAAATGTCTGCGTCCAACCCATTAGCATGTATCCTTGACACACACAGACTGACTGGACCCAATTATAAAGATTGGCTCAAGAACTACAAAATAGTTTTGGGTTTCGAGAAGTTAATCCATGTACTAGACCAGGACCCTCCCATCTTACCAGCCCGTCCATCGATTGAACAGAGAGCATCTCTAGAAAAATGGATAGATGATGATAATAAGGCCAGATATTACATGTTGGGCTCGATGTCTGATGAGCTCCAACGCCAACATGAGGATATCGAGACTGCTCGCCAAATGTTGGCTCACCTACAAGAGATGTTTGGTGAACAGAGTCACGCAGCCAAATATCAAGTCACGAAATGACTTTTTAAGGCTAAGATGCGTGATGGACAGTCAGTCCAAGATCACTGTCTGACAATGATCAAGGACATGGAAGAGCTTGAGAAGCTCGATGTGAAGTTAGACTTGGACCTGCAGAATGATATTATTCTGCAATCCTTGACTGATGCATATGGGCAATTCATCATGAATTACCACATGCATAAACTTCAAAATTCCTTGGCCGAATTAATGAATATGCTGGTTACCGCTGAGCTTTCTATGAAAGGTTCTAAAGGCTCAGTTCTTGCTATGGAATGGACTTCTTCCAAAAGAAAGTCTTATGGAAAGAAAAAGAAGTCTGTGAAAAAGCAGAAGGTGGAAGGAGCAAAGAAGAAGAAGGCAGAGCCAAAGATGAAAGCCGCTGGCAAAGAAAAGTGTTTCCATTGCAACAGCGATGGCCATTGGAAGCGAAACTGCCCTACTTACCTGGCCACCCTGAAGAACAAGAAGGAAGGTCCTTCTGGAGGTATGCTCATTATTGAGTCTAACCTTACGGTTTCTTCTGCATCCAGTTGGGTGCTTGACTCTGGTTCTAGTGCTCATCTGTGCACTTTCATGCAGGGTCTTGAGGATAGCAGGAGGCTGAGGGATGGAGACATGATCCTACGTGTCGGTAATGGAGCAAGAGTTGCTGCAGTAGCCGTGGAAACATACCCTCTTCGATTACCATCTAGTTTAGACTTAGTTTTGAAAGACTGTTATTATGTGCCTGCAGCTAGCAGGAATTTGATTTCTGTTTCATGCTTAGCACAAGAAGGCTATGTGATTACCTTCTTTAAGGACCATTGTAACATTCTTTATGAAAGAAATAAAATTGCAAATGGTTTCCTTATTAATGGTCTTTATCAGCTACATATTGATGTACCTGTTCTAACTATCGAGCAAAACGTGAATGCCAAACGACCTAGGGATAGTCCAAATGATAGATATCTATGGCACCTTGAGATTAGGTCATATAGCAGAAGATAGGATCAACAAATTGGAGAAAAATGGGCTATTGAGTCCATTGACTTTCGAGTCATATCCAACTTGTGAATCTTGTCTTCAAGGCAAAATGACTAAACTCCCTTTTGTTGGACATGGGGAGAGGGCCACAGATCTCCTTGCCCTAGTACATACTGATGTGTGCGGCCCATTTGATGTGCCGGCTAGAGGCAATTTTGTCTACTTCATTACCTTTACCGATGATCTGTCTAGGTATGGGATATGTGTATCTTATGAGACATAAGTCTGAAGCTTTTGAAAAGTTCAAAGAATTCAGACATGAAGTAGAAAAACAAACTGAAAAATCCATTAAGGTTCTTCGATCAGATCGAGGAGGTGAATACCTTAGCCGAGAATTCCTAGACTATCTTAAGGAAAATGGCATAGTCTCTCAATGGACTCCACCAGGAACACCTCAACTCAACGGGGTTTCAGAATGGAGAAATCGGACTCTATTGGATATGGTTCGATCCATGATGAGCTTCACAGACCTTCCTGATTTTCCTTTGGGGACACTCATTGTTAACTTCAATTTATCTACTGAATAGGGTTCCCTCTAAAATCGTTCCTACCACACCGTATGAGATATGGCATGGTAAGAAACCAAGTCTGAGTCATCTCAGAATTTGGGGTTGTCCGGCTCATGTCAAAAGACAACAAGCGGACAAGTTAGAGTTTAGGTCCTTCAGAGCTCGATTCATAGGATATCCTAAAGAGTCATTAGGATACTATTTCTACATTCCAGAAGACCATAATGTGATTGTGAGTCGACATGCCATCTTTCTTGAAAAATAGTTTATTCAAGATAGCGGCATTGGAAAGGCAGATCAAGCTTGATGAGAAAGTCTCACAAGTACAACGAGCTAAGGACCAATTGGAACCAAATCAGGTTGAGCCAATAAGAACACTACCTCCTCCACCTCGTAGATCGAAAAGAGTTTTCCATCCCCCTGAAAGATACTTAGGTATTATTTCAGAGGAAGTAGAGGAAACGTTCCTCGTAGGTAATGGTGCTCATGGTGATGATCCCAAAACCTACAATGAGGCGATATCAGATATCGACTCTGAGAAATGGCTAGAGGCAATGCAGTCAGAAATTGACTCGATGCACTCAAACCAAGTCTGGACCTTGGTAGATCCACCAGAAGGTATAGTACCTATTGGGTGTAAATGGATCTTCAAGAGAAAGATTGGTGCAGATGGAAATGTGGAGACATTCAAGGCTAGACTAGTGGCAAAAGGTTATAGTCAATGCGAAGGCATTGACTATCAGGATACCTTTTTCCCTAGTGGCTATGCTAAAATCCATCCGCACATTGCTTGCCGTTGCAGCCTATTTCGATTATGAAATATGGCAAATGGACGTGAAAATGGACATTCTTAAATGGATATCTTGAGGAAGATATCTATATGGAACAGCCGCTAGGTTTCACATCCAGTGATACTGATCACAAGGTTTGCAAGCTGCAAAGGTCCATATATGGACTTAAGCAAGCATCTCGGAGCTGGAACACTCGTTTCAATGATGTGATCAAAATGTTTGGTTTCATCAAAAATGAAGAGGAAACCGTGTGTTTTCAAAAAGGTCAGTGGGAGCGCTGTTGTCTTCCTCGTATTGTACGTGGATGACATCCTCCTTATTGGGAATGATATTCCCATGATGACAACAGTCAAATTATGGTTGTCCAAGGAATTCTCCATGAAAGACCTAGGTGAAGCATCCTTTATTCTAGGAATTAAGGTCTATAGGGATAGACCGAATAGGATGCTAGGACTTTCACAGAAGATGTACATAGAAGAAGTACTAAAGAGGTTTAGTATGGAAAACTCTAAGAGGGGATTAATACCCTTCAGACATGGTATTCATCTTTCCAAGAAGATGTGCCCTAGCACACCTGAGGAAATAGAATGCATGAGCAAGATCCCTTATGCTTCTGCAATAGGGAGCCTCATGTATGCCATGCTATGTACACGACCTGATATAGCCCATGCTGTGAGTGTCACAAGCAGATATCAGTCAAATCCAGGTGAAGAACACTGGACTTCTATGAAATGTATCCTTAAGTACTTGAGAAGAACTAAGGATATGATGTTGGTCTTTGGTAATGGAGAACTCCAAGTCCAGGGATACACAGACTCGGATTTCATGTCCGATATAGATGATCGAAAGTCGACATCTGGGAGTCTGTTTGTGTGCAATGGTGGTGCTGTCAGCTGGAAAGAGTTTCAAGCAAATGGTGATAGCAGATTCCACCATGGAAGCAGAATATATTGCTGCATCAGAAGCTACGAAGGAAGCATTCTGGTACAAGAAGTTTGCTACAGAAATTGGAGTAATGCCATCAGATGCCATTCCTCTATACTGCGACAATAATGGCGCCATAGCCCTTGCTAAGGAGCTGAGGTCTCACCAAAAATTCAAGCATATTGAGCGGCGATACCACCTCATCCGTGATTACCTCGAGAAGGGTTATGTCGAGGTCAAGAGAGTCAACTCCACAGATAATGTGGCAGACCCACTTACAAAGCCGTTGGGCCAGTAGAAGATCGAAGCCCACCTTGAGAAGATGGGACTTAGACTTGTAGCCAATTGGCTTTAGGATAAGTGGAAGATTGTTAGATATATGTGCCCTAGAAGCCAGAATTGGTTGACACTTGTAATACACTTCTAGGGGCAAAATTGTAATTTTGACTAATATCAATAAAATATGTTATTTTCTATCATATATGTGTATTTAGTGTCTATGATACATCCTTTGAGTTAATGGTAATGATAATTCATATTTTCAAGAGTTGAAAATTTAAGACATGAATAATCATTGTTAACTCATAAAATGCTCCCGACCATAGGATCATCACGAGGATGGTGATTGATTCGGAAGGTTGGTGTACAATCGCTTCTCTTTAGTAGATGAGTCTTAAGTCTACGGTGTGGAGACACCAGAGGAAGAGTACAGGTACTCGTTAGAGAATGAGGGCACTGAGCGTGACCACCTTGAGTAGTCATTAGGGAGTCTACCTTCTCATCAATGACTGACTCGATGCTGTAGTGGTGTGTCTGGATTCTTTGACCTGAGATGCATCGGCAGTTCACCTTGAGGGTGTTATAGTTTGACTACACCATTACTCGATCTCCTAGCCATATGGAACCCTGAGGTGTATGTTGGCTATAGCATGTTCATTGTAGGAACTGGATGGCATCAAGATGGAATCTATCTACCTCGGTGGTAGAGGAGCAGCCCTATGATAATCATGAGAATCAAGTCCAGAAGTCCATGGCCATGGCAGAGTGAAATAATAGAAAGAGTTTCTATTTAGATTTTCATATCGGACTCGAATCAAATGATTACATCATATGACAGAAACTAGGGTTTGACGAGTTTACCTTAACCCTAATCTGATCGGGGCTCAAGATAGAAGGACTTAATCACATAGGTAGCTACACCAAGAGGTTTGCATTCAGCTCTGATGGGTTGCCACCATATACTGCTAGGTGTCACTGGTGGATTTTGGGAGCAATTAGAATGATTTAGATGATTGATCATTCTAGCTGTTTGAATCAGAAGAGTTCTGATCCATCGAAAGGAGTTTCGATGATGTCGATGATAGAGATCATGACATATCCCATTACCATACAGAACTGAACCTAACTGGGTCACACAAACAAGGATTTGAATCTGGTGATCATCAATTGAACTGATCTAGTTCAATTGATCTGAATGAGATTCAATTAGGTTCAAGAAAATCGTGCTAGCACTCGATTGAACCTAATGTTCTTCTTTTGCTATCATAAATTAGTTGTCCTGACTGAGCCAAAAGAGTTTGTGCTCAATCAGAGGCCTTCATATGGTCTGACTGGAGGTTATCCAAGTCAGAAAAGGTTGTCTTATTTTGTAAGACATTACCTACCATTTTTGGTCATCTGCCATTTCTTATTCTTTGACTTTGGTCAAAAGTCTACCTTTGACTGGTCAAATGTTGACCATTGACATTTTGACTTTTGATCACATGTCATGCATCTATTGGAGAGCTAGTGGGGACCTATCCCCCTACCAAAACCAGGCAAAGAAGAGGGCGCATGCCACTCTTGGCGTGTGCCCAAGTTGGAGGCGCCTAGGAGTCCCTGTTGGATAGGGACTCCATCTCCTTTTTGGATTCCAGTTAGAGTTCTCCTAAGAACCAACTTTGACTGGTCTTAGGCACCCTATAAGGAGGAATCCAGGGTACTCTATTCCCACCAATCAGATTTAGATCTGATTTCATAAAGAGTTGTGATTGGTTGGGAAGATGAGGAGTTAGATCACAGACAGTCTATAAATAAGATCCTACGCCCAACTCAGATTGTGATCATGATTGAATCATAATTCTCCACGCCCCAAGGCTGCCTCTCCCCTCTTCCTCCATGCCAAACCCACCTTCTCCCTCTCCTCTCCATGTTCAAAAGAGTTTTGGAGCTTGGTTGGTGCGATCCAAATCAAAGAAAGGCGACTGAAAGCTAGAAGGCTGCACTGCTGCAAAGGACGACTGCTGATCTTCAAAAGAGTTTTGAAAATCCTCCAGATCAGATCCAGATCTGATTTTTGGAGATGTGATAGAGAAGAAGAAGATCTCTAGATCCAGCCTGAGTGGATACTGGTAGAGGCCAGGCACTTGCATGGCTAGATCCAGAACCTTTCGCTGCATACAGGATCATCAACGGATAATAGGATTACCCATATCAAGGTAAATTAAATTTAATTTAATTTATCTAGATTTTATTTTATTTCTAAAATAATAATAATTAGATCTAAAATATCTCAGATCTGATTAGGATCGAAGAGAAAAATTTTTGAAATATATCTCTTGATCTGATCAGATATGAACGAACCTGGTCTGGAAAATCAGGATTTCCCTTCAAGCACAACATGAGAGCTTCTTCCTACAATTTTGGATTGCAAAGTTCGACTATTCGCACTCAAGTATTGTGTCCTGAATACCAATCGATCAGCAAATATGATTTGCTAATCAAATGCATTTAATTTTTCATTGCATGTATACATGTCTAGATCCATGTATAGGGTTATATGATTTGATCATAGCATATCTTAAATTAATATTAGATTAATTTTAGCTTTCACTGCATATTTATTTTGAAAAAATTTCAAAAAGCATCCTTGAACCCTACATAGTTTCCATCGTCTAAATCCTCTAAATTATTAGGTCCTTAAAAATGACAAAGTGATGAGGATAACTGAGTCATAGCCTTCCAATAAGGTGAATGATAATGGGTTCAATTTTCTAGATGAACATATTGAAGGTAACTTGCATCTGGTGTTCATCTGGATATTGAAATTACTATCCATCAAATGATGATTAGGTCACACTTTCTAAATGGCAATTAGGTTGGCTAGAGCTTTCCTCAGGCCTGGTCATCGTTCGTTTGATACATCAAACTCAATCATATTAATGGTTGGACCTAACCAGACCTATTCAGTGAAGGACATAGCCTACTAAATTGGCTTCTGGGATAAAATTAAAATACTAAAATTATTTAAAAAAATAATTGATTTTGAACCTACTTGTAGATACACATGAGTTGGCCAAAGCTTTCCTTGAGCCCATTTGTAGTCTATGAGGATTCTAGTATTCAATAAGGAGTTAGCATAATTCCTCAAATTAGAGGTAGAGGTTGCCAATGTAGTCTTTTATTTTTCTTTCAGTTAAATAGAATGGCTAGTGTGAGTCCTCTCTATTCACTGTTGGATAGTGACAAGCTTTTAGGACTTAATTTCAAGAAGTCTAGTATTGATCCTAATCAGGCAGACTTGAAGAGGAATTATCCTCTTAACCCGAACAGGCTGAACAGGAGAAATCAACAAGTAGTTGCTTGTTAAAGCTATTACATGATAACTTCTTATAATTTTTTTATTTGTGATACATCTACTTGGATATTAGATACTGGATGTCTAGTTCACATATGCAATTCATTGCATAGATTTTAAATTAGTAGAAAATATAAGAACGGCGATAGATTCCTGAATGTTGGGAATGAAAGAAATGTTCCAACCCTAGCATTAGAAACAATTGAGCTTATTTTCAAAATAAATAATATCATTTTAAGTGACTTCACTATTGTCCATCGTTTATGTTGAACATAATATCTACTGGGCCTTTGGCCCAAGATGGAATTATTTATCAATAAAAAAAATTTATTGTGATATCATTATGAATGATGTCACAATAATGCAAGGATAATTAAGAAATGATATTTATATTTTATCATAGCCTATTAGTATAATGTACATATCAAATAAATATCCAAAACTAGATAACATCACGAATGTCTATTTTTGGCACTATCGGCTAGGTCATATAAATAAGACTAGGATAAACAAGTTAGTTAAAGAGCATATCCTTGACATCGATGATTATGAATCATTGACTACCTGTGAGTCCTACCTACTTGGTAAGATGACCAAATTATCTTTTACTAGAAATGAAGAATGGGCCATTGATATTCTAGATCTGGTACATAGTGATGTATGTGGACCTATAAACACATGTTCTAGAGGTGGGTATTACTACTTCATTATATTTATTGATGATCTATCTAGGTATGGATACATTTATCTTATGAAAAATAAATCTGATTCATTTGAAATGTTCAAACGATATCATAATGGGGTAGAAAAATAACCTGGGAAGAGTATTAAAACTCTTCGATTGGATCGAAGAGATGGATACCATTTTAATGAGTTTTTGACATATCTAGGAGAGAATGAGATTCTTTCATAATGGACCCCTCCTGGAGCACCACAGCATAATGTTGTGTTAGAAAGGAGGAATCAAACCCTATTGGACATGGTTTGGTCCATGATGGGATTTGTAAGTTTACCTATTTTTTTGGGGGGTTATGCACTTGAGACTGCTTGTTATGTTTTGAATAATTTTTTGAGCAAATCTATTGCAAAAACTCTATATGAGATATGGACTAGGCATAGGTCGATGCTCTCTCACCTTAGGATTTGTGGATGTCAGACTTATGTCAAAGGTTTGTACTCAAAAAAGCTTGGACCTAGGTCTGATAAATACTTGTTCAAAGAATACCTTAAGAAAACTAAGGGTTATTACTTCTATCTTATTGAAGAGCAAAAGGTATTCATCAGCAATAGGACAATCTTTTTGGAAATGAAGTTTCTTAGGAAAGGAACAACTGCATCTAATGTTGAATTTAGTGAAGTTCGACAGGAAGAAGAACCGACATATTCTAGTAAATCTATAAAACTAAATTTGATAAGATCAAACTCAAAGCCCATTGTAGAGCTAGCACCCTTGAGGAGATTTGATAGAGTACATTAGCTAAATAGATACTATGATTTCTTAGTTCGGGATGGTGATCCTGTTGAACTCGATGAGAATGATAAGGATCCGATCACCTACATGGATGCTATGCAAAGGTCCGACTCTGATAAGTGGCTGGAAGTCATGAAATCTAAAATGGAGTTCATGAAAGTCAATAGTGTATGGACACTAGTTGGTTCACTTAAAGGGATAAAATTCATTAGGTATAAGTGGAATTTCAAAATAAAAAAGGATGCAGATGGGAAGGTAGAGACCTATAAAGCCCATTGGGTTGTCAAGGGATATCATCAGCATTATAGTATTAACTATGATGAGATAGTTTTTTTGATGGCAATGCTCAAGTTCATTCAGATTATTCTTACAATAGCAGCATATCTGGACTATGAGATCTGGCAGATGGACGTGAAAATAGCTTTTCAAAATAAAGAACTGAACGAAGATGTATATATGATATAGCTTAAGGGATTCACATCTACAGACAAGTCCAAGGTGTACAAGCTTTAGTGATCCATCTATGGATTGAAGCAGGCATCTTGGAGTTGGAACATGCATTTTGATAAGATGACTAGAACAAAAAGGAACCTGAAGGGAAAAACCTTTTTTTTTCGGGTTAGGTTCGTTCAGATCTGATTGGATCAAGAGGGATATTTAAAAAATTTTCCTCTAAGATCATAATCAAATCTAAGACTCTTCAGATTTGATCTTATTGATCTAATAAAATAAAATAAAAATTAAATTAAATCTAATTTAATTATACCTTTATTTTGGATAATCCAATTATCTTGTGATGATCTTGATGTTTGTCTGAGGTTCTGGATATAGCCACGCAAGCGTTTGGCCTCTATCGGTATCCACTCGGATAGGATCTGGAGAACTTCTCCTTCTCAATCAATCCTCCAAAAATTAGATCTATATCTGATCTTGAAGGTTTTCAAAAACTCTTTTGAAGAATAATCGTTGCCTCTTGCTGCTGTGCTGCCTTCTTTCTTTCCTGTCGCCTTTTGCTTGCTTGGATCGCACCTTACTCATGCCCAAAACATCTTGGGTGTGGAGAGGAGAGAAAGGACCAAAGGGTGGCATGGAGAAGGAGGGAGAAAAGTTTTGTGGCATGGGCTAAAGCAGAAGCTCTCAATTCTAGGTGCAGATAGGGTTTATATAGACCCTACTATGCCATGCAGTGCCACATCATCTCAACCAATAACGACCCTTTATGCAATCAGATCTAAATTTGATTAGTGGGATGACATCATACATCATCTAATCTAATCAGATTAGAATCCCTCAAAACTCTCCTTAGATGGTGCCAAGATTGGGTCAAACAAGTCTTCTTGGCGCCATCTAGGTTGATTCCCTAAAGCAACTGGAGTCCCATCTGTATGGGACTCCAAACCTTATCCACCTGGGGCGCATGCCTTCCTAGGTGTGCACCCCTTGTTTGTCTACTTTTTAGTAGGGGGCAAGGGCCAAGGTTCTCTCCTATGGGTGTATGACACATGGGCAGATGTCTAAGCGTCAAAGCTCAATATTTGACCAAAGTCCAAAGACAAGATTTCGCAGGTGATGGAAAATGGTAGGTGTTGTCTTCAATTTATCTCATAAATTAAAACAATCCTTTTCTAACCTAGACAAGCTCCAGTTAGATCAAATAAAGGTTCCTAAGTGAGCCCAAATATATTTGGCTCAATCGAGACAAGATTTAATGATTGTTAAAGAAGAATATTAGGCTCAATCGTATGCTAGCACGATTTCCTTGAACCTAGTTGAATTTTATTCAAATCAATTGAACTGGATTAATCCAATTGATGATACCCAGATCCAAACCCTTGTTTGTATGATTCAGTTAGGTTCAGTTTCATATGGTAATGGGATATGTCGTGATCTCTATCATCGATATCATCAAAACACCTTTCGATGGATCAGAAATTTTTTGATTCAGACAACTAGTATGATCGATCATCCAAATCATTCTAATTGCTCTCAAAATCCATCAGTGACACCTAGCAGCATATGGTGGCAACCCATTAGAATTGAAAGCGAACCTCTCGGTGTAGTTACCTATGTGATTAAGTTCCTCTATCTTGAGCCCCAATCAGATTAGGGTTAAGGTGATCTCGTCAAACCCTAATTTCCATCATATGAATTAATCATTCGATTCAAGTCCAATGTGAAAATCCTAATAGAAACTCTTTCTATTATTTCACTCTGCCATGGCCATGGGCTTATGGACTTGATTCTCATGATCATCATGGGACTGCTCCTCTTCTATCGAGCTAGATAGATTCCCTATTGGTGCAATCCAATTCCTACAAAAAACATGCTATAGCCAACATACACCTTAGGATTTTGAATGGCTAGGAGATCGAGTTTTGGTGTAGTCAAACTATAACACCCTCAAGGTAAACCACTGATGCACCTCAAATTAAAGAACTAGACATACCACTATAGCTTCGAGCCAGTCATCGACGAGAAGATAGACTTCCTCATGATTGCTCGAGGTGGTCACGCTCAGTGCCTTCATTCTCTAACGAGTATCTATACTCTCGCTCTGGTGTCTCTACACCATAGACCTAAGACTCATCTATTCTAAAGAAGCGATCGTACACCAACCTTTTGGATCAATCACCATCCTCATGATGATCCTATGGTCGGGAGCATTTTATGAGTTAATAATGAAAATTCATGTCTTAAATTTTCAACTCTTGGAAATATGAGCTATCATTGCCACTAACTCTAGAGATGTATCATAGACACTTTCAAATACACATTATGATAGAAAATAATTTATTTTATTATTATAATCAAATTTATAATTTTGCCCTTAGAAGTATATTACAAGTGTCAGCCAATCTGTCTTCAAGGGCACACATATCTAACAAACTCCCACTTGACCTAAAGCCAATTGGCTACAAATCTAAGTCCCATCTTTTTAAGGTGGGCTTCGATCTTCTGCTGGCACAACGGCTTTGTGAGTGGGTATGCCGCATTGTAGCATAGTCGACTCTCTTGACCTCGACGAAATCTTTCTTGAGGTAATCGTGGATGAGGTGGTATCACTGCTCGATGTGCTTGAATTTCTGATGAGATCTTGACTTTTTAGCTAGGGCTATGGTGCCATTATTGTCGCGGTATAGAGGAATGACATCCGATGGCATCACTCTGATCTCTACGGTAAACTTTTTGTACCAGAATGCCTCCTTTGCAGCTTCTAATGCAGTGATGTACTCTACTTCCATGATGAAATCTGCTATTACTGTCTGCTTGAAATTCTTCCAACTGATAGCACTATCATTACACACAAACAGACTTTCAGATGTCAACTTTTGATCATTTATATTGGACATAAAATCTAAGTCTATATACTCCTAGACTTGGAGTTCCCCATTACCAAAAACCAACAACATATCCTTAGTTCTTCTTAAGTACTTAAGGATACATTTCACATAAGTCCAGTATTCTTCATCTGGATTCTAAAGGGGAATCCTGATTTTTCGGTCCAGGTTTGTTCAGATCTAATCAGATCAAGAGATATATTTCAAAAAAAATTTTCTTTGATCTATATCAGATCTGGGATGTTTCAGATCTGATTCTTATTATTTTAATAAATAAAATAAAATAAAAATAAATTAAATCAAATTTAATTTACCTGATTTGGGTAATCCAATTACCCGTTGATGATCCTGTATGCAGCGGAAGGTTCTAGATCTAGCCACGCAAGCACCTAGCCTCTACCGGTATCTACTCGAGCTGGATCTAGAGATCCTCTTCTTCTCTATCATGTTTCCAAATATTAGATCTGGATCTAATCTGGAGAATCTTCAAAACTCCTTTTGAAGATCAGCAGCTGTCCTTTGCAGTAGTGCAGTCTTCTAGCTTTTGATCGCCTTTCTCTTACTTGAATCGCACCAACAAAAATCCAAAACTCCTTTTGGATGTGGAGAGCAAGGGGAGAAGGTGGTTTGGCATGGAGAAGGAGGGGAGAGGCAGCCTAGGGATGTGGGGAATTACGATTCAATCATCTCATCACCATCTGAGTTGGGCGTAGGGTCGTATTTATAGACTAACTGTGATCCAACTCCTCTTCTTCCCAAGCAATCACAACTCCTTGTGAAATCAGATCTAAATCTGATTGGTGGGAATAGAGTCCCCTGGATTCCTCCTTAGAGGGTGCCTAAGACCAGTCAAAGTTGGTTCTTAGGAGAACTCTAATTGGAATCCAAAAAGGAGATGGAGTCCTTATCCAACAAGGACTCCTAGGCGCCTCCAACTTGGGCACACGCCTAGGGTGGCATGCGCCCTCCTTCTTGCCAGGTTCTGGTAAGGGGACAGGCCCCCCACCAGCTCTCCAATAGGTGCATGACATGTGGTCAAAAGTTAAAGTGTCAATGGTCAACGTTTGATAGTCAAAGGTAGACTTTTGACCAAAGTCAAAGAACAAGAAATGACAGGTGACCAAAAATGGTAGGTAATGTCTTACAAAATAAGACAACCTTTTTTGACTTGGACAACCTCCAGTCAAACCATATGAAGGCCTCTAATTGAGCACAAACTCCTTTGGCTCAGACAAGACAACTTATTTATGATAGTAAAAGAAGAACGTTAGGTTCAATCGAGTGCTAGCATGATTTTCTTGAACCTAATTAAATCTCACTCAGATCAATTGAACTAGATCAGTTCAATTGATGATCACCAGATTCAAACCCTTATTTGTGTGACCCAGTTAGGTTCAGTTCTATATGGTAATGGGATATGTTATGATCTCTATCATCGACATCATCGAAACTCCTTTCGATGGATCAGAACTCTTCTGATTCAAACAGCTAGAATGATCGATCATCTTAATCATTCTAATTGCTCCCAAAATCCACCAGTGACACCTAGCAGTATATGATGGCAACCCATCAGAGCTGAATGCGAACCTCTTGGTGCAGCTACCTGTGTGATTAAGTTCTTCTATCTTGAGCCCCGATCAGATTAGGGTTAAGGTAAACTCGTCAAACCCTAGTCTCTATTATATGATGTAATCATTCGATTCGAGTCCGATGTGAAAATCTAAATAGAAACTCTTTCTATTATTTCACTCTACCATGGCCATGGATTTCAGGACTTGATTCTCATGATTATCATAGGGCTGCTCCTCTACCACCGAGGTAGATAGATTCTATCTTCATGCAATCCAATTCCTACAATGAACATGCTACAGCCAACATACACCTCAGGGTTCCATATGGCTAGGAGACCGAGTAATGGTGTAGTCAAACTATAACACCCTCAAGGTGAACTACCGATGCACCTCAGGTCAAAGAACCAAACACACTACTGCAGCATCGAGTCAGTCATTGACGAGAAGATAGACTCCCTAATGACTACTCGAGGTGGTCACGCTCAGTGCCCTCATTCTCTAACGAGTATCTGTACTCTCACTTCGGTGTCTCCACACCGTAGACTCAAGACTCATCTACTAAAGAGAAGTGATTGTACACCAACCTTCCGGATCAATCACCATCCTCGTGATGATCCTATGGTTGGGAGCATTTTATGAGTTAACAATGATTATTCATGTCTTAAATTTTCAACTCTTGAAAATATGAATTATCATTACCATTAACCCAAAGGATGTATCACAGACACTAAATACACATATGTGATAGAAAATAACCCATTTTATTGATATTAGTCAAAATTATAATTTTGCCCCTAGAAGTGTATTACAAGTGTCAGCTAATTCTGGCTTCTAAGGCACATATATCTAACAAATTCGACTGATATCTGCTTGTGATACTTACAGCATGAGCTATATCAGATCTTGTACATAACATGGCATACATGAAGCTTCCTATTACTGAAGCATAAGAAATCTTGCTCGTGCATTCAATCTCCTCAGATGTGTTGGGATATTTTCTTGGAGAGATGAATGCCATGTCTGAAGGGTACCAATCCTCTCTTGGAGCTTTCCATGCTAAACCTCTTTAACACTTCCTCTATATACATCTTCTATGAAAGATCTAGCATCCTATTTGGTCTATCTCTATAGACCTTAATTCCTAAAATGAATGATGCTTCTCCTAGGTCTTTTATGGAGAATTCTTTAGATAAGCACATTTTAACTATGGTCAACATGAGAATATCATTCCCAATAAGAAGGATATTATCCATGTACAGTATGAGGAAGACAATAGCACTCCCACTGATCTTCTTGAAAATACATGATTCCTCCTCATTTTTGATGAAACCAAATTATTTGATCACCTCATTAAAATGAGTATTCCAGCTCCGAGATGCTTGCTTAAGTCCATATATGGATCTTTGCAACTTGCATACTTTGTATTCAAGATCACTGGATGTGAAACCTAGTGGCTATTCCATATAGATATCTTCTTCAAGGTATCCATTTAAGAATGCCATTTTCACATCCATTTGCCATATTTCATAATTGAAATAGGCTGCAATAGCAAGCAATGTGTGGATGGATTTTAGCATAGCTACTGACGAAAAAGTATCCTGATAGTCAATGCCTTCACGCTGACTATATCCTTTTGCCATTAATCTAGCTTTGAATGTCTCCACATTTTCATCTGCACCAATCTTTCTCTTGTAGATCCATTTACACCTAATAGGTATTATACCTTCAGATGGATCTACCAAGGTCCAGACTTTGTTTGAGCGCATCGAGTCAATTTCTGACTTCATTGCCTCTAACCATTTCTCGAAGTCAATATCCGATATCGTCTCGTCATAGGTTTTGGGATCATCACCATATACCCCATTACCTATGAGGAACATTTTCTCTACTTTCTCTGAGATAGTACCTAAGTACCTCTCAGGGGGATGGAAAATCCTTTCCGATCTATGAGGTGGAGGAGGTAGTGATTGTATTGGCTCAACCTGATTTATTCCATAGGATCCTTAGCTCGTTGCTCTTGTGAGACTTTCTCCTCGAGCTTGATCTGCTTTCCAATACTGCTATCTTGAATAAACTATTTTTCAAGAAAGATGGCATGCTGACTCAAAATCACATTGTGGTCTTCTGAAATATAGAAATAATATCCTAATGACTCTTTAGGATATCCTATGAATTAAGCTCTAAAGGACCTATAGTCTAACTTGTCCGCTTGTTGTCTTTTGACATTAGCTGAACAATCCCAAAATTTTGAGATGACTCAGATTTGGTTTCTTACCATACCATATTTCATATGGTGTGGTAGGAACGGTTTTAGAGGGAACCCTATTTAGTAAATATACAGCAGTTAACAGACTATATCTCCAAAAAAAATCAGGAAGGTCTGTGAAGCTCATCATGGATCGAACCATATCCAATAGGGTCCGGTTCCTCCGTTCTGAAACTCCATTGAGTTGAGGTATTTTAGGTGGAGTCCATTGCGAGACTATACCATTTTGCTTGAGATAGTCCTGGAATTCCCAACTAAGGTATTCACCATCTCGGTCTGATTGAAGAATCTTAATGAGTTTTTTAGTTTGCTTTTCAACTTCATGTCTGAATTTCTTGAACTTTTCAAAGGTTTTAGACTTGTGTCTCATAAGATACACATATCCATACTGAGATAAATCATCAGTAAAGGTTATGAAATAGTCAAAGTTGCCTCTAGTCGGCACATCAAATGGGCTGCACACATCACTATGTACAAGGGCAAGTAGATCCGTGGCCCTTTTCCCATATCCTACAAAAGAGAGCTTAGTTATTTTGCCACGAAGACATGATTCACAAATTGGATATGACTCAGAAGTCAACAAACTCAATAGTCTGATTTTCTCTAATTTGTTAATCCTATCTTCTACTATATGACCTAGCCTTAGGTGCCATAGATATCCATCATTTGGATTATCCCTGGGTCATTTTGATCTTGTGGCATTCATATTTTGCTCGATATTAAAGACATATACATTAATATATAGCTAGTAGAGACCGTTAATAAGAAAATCACTTGTAATTTTATTTATTTTATAAAGAATATTATAGTGGTCCTTAAGAAAACTAATTACATTGCCTTCTTATACTAAACATGAAATAGAAATCAAATTTCTGCTTGCAGTAGGCACATAATAACAATCCCTAAGTACTAAATTTAAGCCAGACGATAGACGAAGAGGGTAGGTTCTCACGGCCACAACAGCAATTCTTGCTCCATTTTCGATGCCTAGGATCATCTCACCATCTCTCAGCCTCCTGCTTTCCTCAAGACCCTGCATAGAAGTGCACAAATGAGCACTAGAACCATAATCAAGCACCCAACTGGATGTAGAAAAAATCATAAGGTTAGATTTAGTAACGAGCATACCTCCAGAAGGACCTATCTCCTTCTTATTCTTCAGGATGGCTAGGTATGTAGGGCAGTTTCACTTCCAATGGTCATCAGTATTATAATAGAAATACTTTCCTTTGTCAGCAGCCTTCTTCTTCAGCTCTGCCTTCTTTTTCTTTCCACCTTCCACCTTCTATCTTTCCACAGACTTCTTCTTCTTTTCAAAAAACTTTCTTTTGGAAGAAATCCATTCCATAGCAAGTACTGAGCCTTTAGAATCTTTCATAGAAAGCTTAGCAGTAACCAGCATATTTATAAGCTTGGCCATAGTATTCTAAAGTTTATGCATATGATAGTTCATGACGAACTACCCATACGCATCAGTCAAAGATTGCAGGATTATATCATTCTATAGATCCTGATCTAACTTCACTCTGAGCTTCTTAAGCTCCTTCAAGTACTTGATCATCATCAGACAATGATCTTGGACTGATTGTCCATCACGTATTTTAGCTATAAATAGTCATTTAGTGACCTGATATTTGGCCGTGCAACTTTGATCACCAAACAACTCTTGTAGGTGAGCCAACATTTGGCGAACAGTCTTGATATCTTTATGTTGATGCTGAAGCTCATCAGACATCGAGCCCAACATGTAATATATGGCCTTATTATCTTTATCTATCCATTTGTCAAGAGGCACTCTCTGTTTAGTGGACGGACGAGCTGGTAAGGTGGGAGGATCTTGGTCCAATACATAAGTCAACTTCTTGAAACCCAAAATAATTTTGAAGTTCTGGAGCCAATTCTTGTAATTGGATCTAGCCAGTCTATGGGTGTCCAGGATATGGGCAAGTGGGTTGGATGCAGACATTTTTTTTTTTCCTATAGAGAGTCAAAGTTTCTAGTTAGATTCTATAATTAAGACTTAACCAATTTGTTTAAAGGTTTGATTTTTAAATAAATTAGCTCCTACTATTTTTTTGGATCCCTACACTACCTTTGTAAAGATGCAAAAATCTCCATGATTATTGATTTTTAGTGGATGATACAGTCCCACAAACTGACTCATCACTTCACCTAATAGTTATTGATGATGGGTTAGCCAATGAGTGTACAACACCTGTTTAATGATTCTTTAATCATGGTGCACCCAGACTTGGTCTCTAATTCATGAATCTCACTGTGCCCAGAATATTGATCCACTTCTTAGTTAAGTCAGACCCACCATTTGCATAGATTAGATTCCTAATTGGGTCTCTCACCGTATCCAAAATATTGAGCCCAATCCATCCTCCAACCCATAGCATCCAATGCCTAATAGACATGGTTGCATCCTCGTGGTGCAATTGAATCACTATGATCAGTCGAGAATAATCAACCTCGGAAAGGGTCCGCACATCTACAATGGTGGAAGACCTTAGACTTAATCTTTTCTTAGGAAGATTTGATTTAGGTCTCTTTAAACTTAACTTGATATAGCCATAACCATTATGACTAACCTAGTGGCATGGATTAGCTCAGATTGTTAGCCACCTTAGATCAGGACTGAGGTGATAAATATGGCCAAGTAAGTGAGATCGATGGAAGGCATTGAAGGAAAGTCCTGATTTTTCGGGATCAGGTTTGTTCAGATCTGATTGGATCAAGAGGCATATTTCAAAATTTTTTTCTTAGATCCTAATCAGATCTGACATTTTTCAGATCTGATTTTATGATCGAGTAAACAAGAAAATTAAATTAAATTAAATCTAAATTAATTTTACCTTGATATGGGTAATCCGATTATTCATTGATGATCTTGCTGATTATCTGAGGTTCTGGATCTAGCCACGCAAGTGCTTGGCCTCTACCGGTATCCACTTGAGCTGGATCTAAAGATCTTCTCCTTCTCTTCTTTTTTTTTAAAAATTAGATCTGGATCTAATTTGAAGGATCTTCGAAACTTCTTTCGAAGATCAGCAGTCGTCTCTACAATAGTGCTGCTTTCTTCCTTTCTCGTCAGTCTTTTCTTGCCTGAATCACACTAATCTGAAGTCCAACTATCCTTGGGCTTGGAGAGGAGAGAGATGGCCTGAAGGTGGCATGGAGAAGGGAGAGGGACAGTCTTGGGGCATGGCTAGGAGAGGAGACTCTAAAAGTTGGGCACAGATAGGTCTTATATAGACCCTGCTGCGCCATGCAGTGCCACATCACCCCGACCAATCACATTGCTTCATTTAATCAGATCTAAATCTGATTGGTGGGATGACATCACCTAATCCAATTAGATGAGAGACCCATAGATTCATCCTAAGGTGGTGCCTGAGACTAGTCAAAGTCTATAGGTGAGGGTCACCTAGTTTAAATCCAATCCAAGAAGCAACCTGAAGTCCCATCCGTATGAAACTCCAGGTGTCCCTATCCATGGGCGCATGCCATCCTAGGTGAGCACCCCCTCCTTTCCAATTTTTAGGAAGGGGACAAGCCTCTATCTGCTCTCCAATAAGTGCATGACACATGGGCAGATGTCCAAGGGTCAGAGTCAATGTTTGACCAAAGTCAAAGGACAAGAATTAGCAGATGACGAAAAAAGATAGGTGTTGTCTTAAATTTATCTCATAAATTAAGACAACCCATTTCTAACCTGGACAAGCTCCAGTCAGATCAGGTAAAGGTACCTGAGCGAGCACAAACTCTTTTGGCTCAGTCGAGATAACTTTTAATGATAGAAAAAGAAGAATGTTAGGTTCAATCGTGTGCTAGCATCATTTCATTGAACCTAATTGAATCTAATTCAAATCAATTGAACTAGATTAGTTCAATTGACGATATCTAGATCCAAACCCTTGTTTGTGTGATCTAGTTAGATTCAATTTTGTATGGTAATGGGATATGTAGTGATCTTCTATCATCGACATCATCGAAACTCCTTTCGATGGATCAGAACTCTTTTGATTCAGACAACTAGAATGATCGATCATCTAAATCATTCTAATTGCTCACAGAATCCACCAGTGACACCTAGCAGTATATGGTGGCAACCCATCAAAACTAAAGATGAACCTCTTGGTGCAGCTACTTGTGTGATTAAGTTCTTCTATCTTGAGCCCTGATCAAATTAGGGTTATGGTGAACTCGTCAAACCCTAAGTTCTATCATATGATTTAATCATTTGATTCAAGTCTGATGTGAAAACCATAGTAGAAAATCTTTCTATTATTTAAAACCTTAATAGAAACTCTTTCTATTATTTTACACTTTGCCATGGCCATGGGCTTATGGACTTGATTCTCATGATCATCATAAGGCTACTCCTCATCCACCGAGGTAGATAGATTCCATCTTGGTGCAATCCAATTCCTACAATGAACATGCTATAGCCAACATACACCTCAGGGTTCCGAATGGCTAGGAGATCGAGTCATGGTGTAGTCAAACTATAACACCCTCAAGGTGAACTGCCGATGCACCTCAGGTCAAAGAACCAGACACACCACTGCAGCTTCGAGTCAGTCATCGACGAGAAGGTAGACTTCCTTATGACTACTCGAGGTGGTCACGCTCAGTGCCCTCGTTCTCTAACGAGTACCTGTACTCTCGCTCCGGTGTCTCTACACCGTAGACTCAAGACTCATCTACTATAAAGAAGCGATTGTACACTAACCTTCTGGATCAATCACCATCCTCATGATGATCCTACGGTCAGGAGCATTTTATGAGTTAATAATGAAAATTCTTGTCTTAAATTTTCAACTCTTGAAAATAAGAATTATCATTACCATTAACTCAAGGGATGTATCACAGACACTAAATACACATATGTGATAGAAAATAATCCATTTTATTATTTATAGTCAAAATTATAATTTTGCCCCTTAGAAGTGTATTACAAGTGTCAGCCAATTCTGGCTTCTAGGGCACACATATCTAACAAACTCCCACTTGACCTAAAGCCAATTGGCTACAAATCTAAGTCCCATCTTCTCAAGGTGGGCTTCGATCTTCTGCTGGCCCAACGGCTTTGTAAGCGGGTCCCGCATTGTCTGTGGAGTCGACTCTCTTGACCTCGACGTAACCCTTCTCGAGGTAATCGTGGATGAGGTGGTATCGCCGCTCGATGTGCTTGGATTTTTATGAGACCTCGGCTCCTTAGCAAGGGCTATGGCACCATTGTTGTCGCAGTACAGAGGAATGGCATCTGATGGCATCACTCCAATCTCTGGCAAACTTCTTGTACTAGAATGCCTCCTTTGCAGCTTCTGATGCAGCGATATATTCTGCTTCCATGGTGGAATCTGCTATCACTGTCTGCTTGAAATTTTTTCAACTGATAGCTCCACCATTGCACACAAACAGACTCTCAGATGTCGACTTTCGATCATCTACATCGAACATAAAGTCCGAGTCTGTATACCCCTGGACTTGGAGTTCTCCATTGCCAAAGACCAGTAACATATCCTTAGTTCTTCTTAAGTACTTAAGGATACATTTCATAGAAGTTCAGTATTCTTCACCTGGATTCGACTGATATCTGCTCATGACACTCACGGCATGGGCTATATCAGGTCGTGTACATAACATGGCATACATGAGGCTCCCTATTGCTGAAGCATAAGGGATCTTGCTCATGCGTTCTATTTTCCTCAGGTGTGCTAGGGCACATCTTCTTGGAAAGATGAATGCCATGCCTGAAGGGTACTAAACCCCTCTTAGAGTTTTCCATACTAAACCTCTTTAGTACTTCCTCTATGTACATCTTTTGTGAAAGTCCTAGCATCCTATTCGGTCTATCTCTATAGACCATAATTCTCAAAATAAAGGATGCTTCTCCTAGGTCTTTCATGGAGAATTCTTTAGATAACCACATTTTAACTATGGTCAATATGGAAATATCATTCCCAATAAGGAGAATGTCATCCATGTAGAATATGAGAAAGACAACAGTGCTCCCACTGACCTTTTTGAAGATACATGGCTCCTCATTCTTGATGAAACCAAATATCTTGATCACATCATTAAAACGAGTATTCCAGCTCCGAGATGCTTGCTTAAGTCCATATATGGACCTTTGCAACTTGCAAACCTTGTGATCAACATCACTGGATGTGAAACCTAGCAGCTATTCTATATAGATATCTTTCTCAAGATATTCATTTAAGAATGTCATTTTCATGTCCATTTGCCATATTTCAAAATCGAAATAGGCTGCAATAGCAAGCAATGTGCGGATGGATTTTAGCATAGCTACTGACAAAAAGGTATCCTGATAGTCAATACATTTGCGTTGATTATAACCTTTTGTCACTAATCTAGCCTTAAATGTCTCCACATTCTCATCTGTACCAATCTTTCTCTTGTAGATCCATTTACACCCAATAGGTACTATACCTTCTGGTTGATCTACCAAGGTCCAGACTTAGTTTGAGTGCATCGATTTAATTTCTGACTTCATTGCCTCTAACCATTTCTCGAGGTCGATATTTGATATCGCCTCGTTATAGGTTTTGGGATCGTTACCATTAACCCTATTACCTACGAGGAACATTTTCTCTACATCCTTTGAAATAGTACCTAAGTACCTCTCAGGGGATGGAAAACTCTTTTTGATCTATGAGGTGGAGGAGGTAGTAACTGGATTGGCTTAACCTGATTTGGTTCCATTTGGTCCTTAGCTCGTTGCTCTTGTGAGACTTTTTCATCGAGCTTGATCTGCTTTCCTATGCCGCTATCTTGAATAAACTATTTTTCAAGAAAGATGGCATGTCGACTCATAATCACATTGTGATCTTCTGGAATGTAGAAATAATATCCTAATGACTCTTTAGGATATCCTATGAATCGAGCTCTAAAGGATCTAAAGTCTAACTTGTCCACTTGTTGTCTTTTGACATGAGCCAGACAACCCCAAATTCTGAGATGACTCAGACTTGATTTCTTACCATGCCATATCTCATACGGTGTGGTAGGAACGATTTTAGAAGAAATCCTATTCAGCAAGTATATTATTGTTAACAAATAGTATCCCCAAAGAAAATCAGGAAGGTCTGTGAAGCTCATCATGGATTGGATCATATCTAATAGAGTTCGATTCCTCCATTCTGAAATTCCATTGAGTTAAGATGTTTCAGGTGGAGTCCATTGAGAGACTATGCTATTTTTTTTGAGATAGTCCAAAAATTTTTGACTAAGGTATTCACCTCCTCGATCTGATT
Organism: Cocos nucifera; assembly: GCA_006176705.1. Taxonomy (NCBI): domain Eukaryota; kingdom Viridiplantae; phylum Streptophyta; class Magnoliopsida; order Arecales; family Arecaceae; genus Cocos; species Cocos nucifera. The sequence continues at coordinate 6,421 of QRFJ01006245.1, read as the reverse complement.
GAAGAATCTTAATGAATTTTTCAATTTGCTTTTCTACTTCATGTCTGAACTCCTTGAACTTTTCAAAAGCTTCAGACTTGTGTCTCATAAGATACACATACCCATACCTAGATAAATCATTGGTAAAGATTATAAAGTAGACTAGGTTGCCTCTAGTCGATACATCAAATGGGCCGCACATCTGTATGTACTAGGGTAAGAAGATCCATGGCCCTTTCCCCATGTTTCACAAAAGGGAGCTTAGTCATTTTGCCATGAAGATAGGATTCATAAATTGGATATGACTCAAAAGTTAATAGACTCAATAGCCCAATTTTCTTTAATTTGTTAACCCTATCTTCTGCTATATGACCTAGTCTTAGGTGCCATAGATACCTATCATTTGGACTATCCCTAGCTCATTTTGATTTTATGGCAATCACATTTTGCTTGAAATTAAAAATAGATACATCAACATGTAATTGATCAAAATCGTTAATAAGGAAATCACTTGCAATTTTATTTCTTTCATAAAGAATGTTATAATGGTCCTTAAAAAAACTAATTACATAGCCTTCAAATGCAAGGCAAGAAACAGAAATCAAATTCCTACTTGCTGTAGGCATATAATAACAGTCTTTCAATACTAAGTCTAAACTAGATGAAAGTCGAAGAGGATATGTTCCCACGGCCACGATAGCAACTTTTGCTCCATTTTCAACATGCAGGATCATCTCACCATCCCTTAGCCTCCTCCTATCCTCAAGACCCTGCATAGAAGTGCACAAGTGAGCACTAAAACCAGAGTCAAGCACCCAACTGGATGCAGAAAAAATCGTAAGGTTACACTCAATAACAAGCATACCTCCAGAAGGACCTACCTCCTTCTTTAGGGTGGCTAGGTAAGTAGGGCAGTTCCGCTTCCAGTGGCCGTCATTGTTGTAATGAAAATACTTTTCTTTGTCAGCGGCCTTCTTCTTCAGCTCTGTCTTTTTCTTCTTTCTTCCTTCCACCTTCTGCTTTTTCACAGACTTCTTCTTTCCAAAAGACTTTCTCTTGGAAGAAGTCCGTTCCATAGCAAGTACCGAGTCTTTAGAACCTTTCATGGAAAGCTCAGTGGTAACTAGCATGTTCATAAGTTCGGCCAAGGAGTTTTGAAGTTTATGCATATGGTAGTTCATGATGAACTGCCCATCACATCAATCAAGGATTGCAGAATTATATCATTCTGCAGGTCCAAGTCCAACCTAACTTCGAGCTTCTCAAGCTCTTCCAAGTCCTTGATCATCATCAGACAATGATCTTGGACTGACTGCCTATCACGCATCTTAGCCTTGAATAGTCATTTAGTGACTTGATACTTGGTTGTGTGACTCTGTTCATAAAACATCTTCTGTAGGTGAACCAACATTTCGCGAGCAGTCTTGATATCTTCATGTTAGCACTGAAGTTTATTAGACATTGAGCCCAACATGTAGTATCTGACCTTGTTATCATCGTCTGTCCACTTATCCAAAGATGCTCTCTGTTCAGTGGATGGATGGGCTGGTAAGGTGGGAGGATCCTGGTCCATTACATGAGTTAACTTCTTAGAATCCAAAATGATTTTGAAGCTCTAGAGCCAATCTTTGTAATTTGGTTCGGTCATTCTATGGGTGTCAAGAATTCGTGCTAGTGGGTTGGATGCAGACATTTTTCTATAGAAAGTCAAAGTTTCTAGTTAGATACTGTAATTAAGACTTAACCAATTTATTTAAGAATTTTATTTTTAAATAAATTAGCTCCCACTATTTTTTCGGATCCCTACACTCTCTCTATAGAGATGTAAAAATTTTCATGATTACTAATTTCTAGTGGGTGGTGCAGTCCCATCAACTTACTCATCACCTCATCTAACAGTTATTAGTGATGGATTAGCCAATGAGTGAACAACTCTTGTTCAATGATTCTCTAATCATGATGCACCCAAACTTGATCTCTAATTCATGAATCTCACCGTGTTCGAAATATTGATCCACTCCTTAGTTAAGTCAGACCCACCATTTGCACAGATTAGATTTCTAATTGAGTCTCTCACCGTATCTAGAATATTAAGCCCAATCCATCCTCTAGCCTGTAGCATCCAATGCCTAATAGACATGGTTGCATCTTTCCGGTGCAACTGATGAAGGAAAATCCTAATTTCTCGGTCCAGGTTCGTTCAGATCTGATCAGATCAAGAGATATATTTCAAAACTTTTTCTCTTGATTCCAATCAGATCTTGATATGTTTCAAATTTGATTCTTATTATTTTAATAAAATAAAATTAAAAGGATAAATTAAATCAAATTTAATTTACCTGATCTGGGGAATCCTACTACCCAGTTGATGATCCTATTTGCAGTGGAAGGTTCTGGATCTTAGCCATGCAAGCGCCTGGCCTCTATCGGTATCTACTCGGATTGGATCTGGAGATCCTCTTCTTCTCTATCACGCCTCCAAAAATCAGATCTGAATCTGATTTGGAGGATCTTCAAAACTCTTTTGAAGATGCGCAGTCGTCCTTTGCAGCAGCGCAGCCTTCTTATTTTGATCGCCTTTCTTTGATTTGAATCGCACCAACCAAGGTCCAAAACTCCTTTTGGACGTGGAGAGCAAGGGAAGAAGAGACTATGGCATGGAGAAGGAGGGGAGAGGCAGCCTTGGGGCGTGGGGTTTCTCAATTGAATTGCTTCTTCTAATCTGAGTTGGGCGCAGGGTCTTATTTATAGACTAAGCGTGATCCAACTCCTCTTCCTCCCAACCAATCACAACCCTTTGTGAAATCAGATCTAAATCTGATTGGTGGGAATAGAGACCCCTGGATTCCTCCTTAGAGGGCGCCTAAGACCAGTCAAAGTTGGTTCTTAGAAGAACTGTAATTGGAATCCAAAAAGGAGATGGAGTCCTTGTCCAACAAGGACTCCTAGGCGCCTCCAACTTGGGCACACGCCTAGGGCGGCGTGCGCCCTTCTCCTTGCCAGGTTCTGGCAGGGGGACAGGCCCCCACCAGCTCTCCAATAGGTGCATGACATGTGGTCAAAAGTCAAAGTATCAACGATCAACGTTTAACCAGTCAAAGGTAGACTTTTGACCAAAGTCAAAGAACAAGAAATGGCAGGTGACCAAAAATGGCAGGTAGTGTCTTACAAATAAGACAATCTTTTCTGACTTGGATAGCCTCCAGTCAGACCACATGAAGGCCTCTGTTTGAGCACAAACTTCTTTGGCTCAGACAGGACAACTTATTTATGATAGCAAAAGAAGAACGTTAGGTTCAATCGAGTGCTAGCACGATTTCCTTGAACCTAATTGAATCTCATTCAGATCAATTGAACTAGATCAGTTCAATTGATGATCACCAGATTCAAACCTTTGTTTGTGTGACCTAGTTAGGTTCAGTTCTATATGGTAATAGGATATGTCATGATCTCTATCATCGACATCATCGAAACTCCTTTCGATGGATCAGAACTTTTCTGATTCGAACAGCTAGAATGATCGATCATCTAAATCATTCTAATTGCTCCCAAAATCCACCAGTGACACCTAGCAGTATATGGTGGCAACCCATCAGAGCTGAATGTGAACCTCTTGGTGCAGCTACCTGTGTGATTCGGTTCTTCTATCTTGAGCCCCGATCATATTAGGGTTAAGGTAAACTCATCAAACCCTAGTCTCTATCATATGATGTAATCATTCGATTCGAGTCCAATGTGAAAATCTAAATAGAAACTCTTTCTATTATTTCACTCTACCATGTCCATGGATTTCTGGACTTGATTCTCATGATCATCATAGGGATACTCCTCTACCACCGAGGTAGATAGATTCCATCTTGATGTAATCCAGTTCCTATAATGAACATGTCATAGCCAACATACACCTCAGGGTTCCATATGGCTAGGAGACCGAGTAATGGTGTAGTCAAACTATAACACCCTCAAGGTGAACTGCCGATGCATCTCAGGTCAAAGAACCAGACACACTACTGCAGCATCGAGTCAGTCATTGATGAGAAGGTAGACTCCCTAATGACTACTCAAGGTGGTCACGCTCAGTGCCCCCGTTCTCTAACGAGTACCTGTACTCTCGCTCCGGTGTCTCCACACCATAGTCTCAAGACTCATCTACTAAAAAGAAGCGATTGTACACCAACCTTCCGGATCAATCACCATCCTCGTGATGATTCTATGGTCAGGAGCAATTTATGAGTTAATAATGATTATTCATGTCTTAAATTTTCAACTCTTGAAAATATGAATTATCATTACCATTAACTCAAAGGATGTATCACAGACACTAAATACACATATGTGATAGAAAATAACCCATTTATTGATTTTAGTCAAATTTACAATTTTGCCCCTAGAAGTGTATTATAAGTGTCAGCCAATTCTGGCTTCTAGGGCACATATATCTAACAATCTCCCACTTATCCTAAAGCCAATTGGCTATAAGTCTAAGTCCCATCTTCTCAAGGTGGGCTTCGATCTTCTGTTGGCCCAACGGCTTTGTAAGTGGGTCTGCCACATTATCTACGGAGTCGACTCTCTTGACCTCGACATAACCCTTCTCGAGGTAATCGCGGATGAGGTGGTATCGCCGCTCAATATGCTTGGATTTCTGATGAGACCTCGGCTCCTTAGCAAGGGCTATGGTGCCATTGTTGTCGCAGTATAGAGGAATGGCATCTGATGGCATTACTCCAATTTCTGCAGCAAACTTCTTGTACCAGAATGCTTCCTTCGCAGCTTCTGATGCAGCGATATATTATGCTTCCATGGTGGAATCTGCTATCACCGTTTGCTTGGAACTCTTCCAGCTGATAGCTCCACCATTGCACACAAACAGACTCCCAGATGTCGACTTTCGATCATCTATATCGGACATGAAGTCCGAGTCTGTGTATCCCTGGACCAGGAGTTCTCCATTACCAAAGACCAGCATCATATCTTTAGTTCTTCTCAAGTACTTAAGGATACATTTCACAGAAGTCCAGTGTTCTTCACCTGGATTTGACTGATATCTGCTTGTGACACTCACAGCATGGGCTATATCAAGTCGTGTACATAGCATGGCATACATGAGGCTCCCTATTGCAGAAGCATAAGGGATCTTGCTCATGCATTCTTGTTTCCTCAGGTGTGCTAGGGCACATCTTCTTGAAAGATGAATACCATGTCTGAAGGGTATTAATCCCCTCTTAGAGTTTTCCATACTAAACCTCTTTAGTACTTTCTCTATGTACATCTTCTGTGAAAGTCCTAGCATCCTATTCGGTCTATCTCTACAGACCTTAATTTCTAGAATAAAGGATGCTTCACCTAGGTCTTTCATGGAGAATTCCTTGGACAACCACACCTTGACTGAAGTCAGCATGGGAATATCATTCCCAATAAGGAGAATGTCATCCACGTACAATACGAGGAAGACAACAGCGCTCCCACTGACCCTTTTGAAAATACATGGTTCCTCTTTATTTTTGATGAAACAATATTTTGATCACATCATTGAAACGAGTGTTCCAGCTCCGAGATGCTTGCTTAAGTCCATATATGGACCTTTGCAGCTTGCAAACCTTGTGATCAGCATCACTGGATGTGAAACCTAGCGGCTGTTCCATATAGATATCTTCCTCAAGATATCCATTCAAGAATGCCATTTTCACGTCCATTTGCCATATTTCGTAATCGAAATAGGCTGCAACAGCAAGCAATGTGCGGATGGATTTTAGCATAGCTACTGGGGTAAAGGTATCCTGATAGTCTATGCCTTCGCGTTGACTATAACCTTTTGCCACCAATCTAGCCTTGAATGTCTCCACATTCCCATCTGCACCAATCTTTCTCTTGAAGATCCATTACATCCAATAGGTACTATACCTTCTGGTGGATCTACCAAGGTCCAGACTTGGTTTGAGTGCATCGAGTCAATTTCTGACTGCATTGCCTCTAGCCATTTCTCGGAGTCGATATCTGATATCGCCTCGTTGTAGGTTTTGGGATCATCTCCATGAGCACCATTACCTACGAGGAACATTTCCTCTACATCCTCTGAAACAATACCTAAGTATCTTTCAGGGGGATGGGAAACTCTTTCCGATCTACGAGGTGGAGAGAGGTAGTGTTCTTATTGGCTCAACCTGATTTGGTTCCACTGTTCCTTAGCTCGTTCTGCTTGTGAGACTTTCTCATCAAGCTTGATCTGTTTTCCAATGCCGCTATCTTGAATAAACTATTTTTCAGAAAAGATGGCATGTCGACTCACAATCACATTGTGGCCTTCTAGAATGTAGAAATAGTATCCTAATGACTCTTTAGGATATCCTATGAATCAAGCTCTAAAGGACCTAAACTCTAACTTGTCCGCTTGTTTGACTTTTGACATGAGCCGGACAACCCAAATTTTGAGATGACTCAG
>QRFJ01006244.1:0-50000 GCA_006176705.1 Cocos nucifera | reverse complement strand
TTTAGATTAATAAAAATATAGATTTAAACACATTTAAATTTGAGATGATCAAGTCACCTTGTGTGGGTAGATGGTCTTTGCAGTTTGATGATCCCTAGATTCTCGAGGTTTGCTGTTGGGCCGCATACATATCCAACCTCTATAGGTATCCACTTGGGCTAGGACTCGGATGCTTTCTCCATCTTTAATCTATCTACTCCTAAATGAATCCACAAGCTCTTGATTAGCTTCAGATTTGATTTCTAGCAAGGCTTTGAATTGTACTGGATCGAAGCCTTCTCACTTCTTCGTGTAGAACTAATAGATTTTGACTCTTCAAACCCACCATATTTGATGTCCAACATCTTTGGATGTGGAAGAAGATGAGAGATCAAAGAGAGGAGAGGATCATGGCATGGAGAGGATGAGAGGAAGCGTGGGAAATTATATCATATAAAATTTTGCACTTTTCGGTCAATAAGAAACCCTTTTATATAGGCATCTAATTGGATTAGATGCCTTAAAGCAGAAGGACTCTCTTGTGCCATCCCATCCTGATTTTCTCATTTCTTTTGCTGCACTAAATCACCAAGAAAACATCAGGAGGCATGTAGATAAGATTAGGTTGTTTGTCACACAAACAAACTCCTCTATTTGAATTTGAACACTTCAAATCCGAATCTAAATTCAAATCTGAATTTGAATTCAAATGAGATCTTGTCTCTTATCTTTTTCCTCTCACTCCCTTATCTGAATTGGGTGCCACACATGGACCAAATCCATGTGGGCTTGAGCCCCATTCAATGGCAACAATAATTGGATGGTGCCAACATTTGGTGCCCCCTCAAACCTAATCAAATTAAGTTATTTAGGAACTTGGGTGCACCAACATTTGGAACCCAATTAGAGCTTGCTTTAATTTGGTTAAATTCTATCTAATAGGGAATCAAATTAGGTTGGAGAAAATGGATTTAACCATGTGCTAGCATAGCTTCCTTAAATCCAAACCTAGGACTTAATCGATCCTAACCTAATTGAACTACACTTAGCCCAATTGTGCAATCCTTGACCAAAATTCTCATTTGTGTTATCCCATAGGTCCAATTCTATCTGGTGATGAGATATGTTGTGATCTATATTAGCAATATCATCGAGACTTTTTTCGATTGATCGGAACTCTTTCCAATTCAGCCAATTAGAATTATTGATCATTAATGTAATTCTAATTAGTTCCATAATCCACCAATGATACCTAATAATATATGGTGACAACCCCGTAGAATTGAATAATGAACCTTTAGGTGTAGCTATCGTATGATTTGGTTCTTCTATCGTGAGTTCTGATAGGATTGAGGTTAAGGTTTACTCATCAAACCCCATCCCTATCATATGACAGAATCAATCAATCCAAGTCCAATGTAAAATCCAATAGAAACAACTTTCTATCTTTCACACGGTCATGGCCATGGGCTTTAGGACTCAATCTCATAATCTACATAGGACTGCTCCTCTACTGAGGTTGATAGATCTTATTTCAGTGCAACCCAATTTTTATAATGAATATACTACAGCTAACATATATCTCAAGACTCCATGTGGCTAGGAGACCAAGTTATGGTGCAGTCAAACTACAGCACCCTCAAAGTAATAGTTGATGCACCTTAGGTCAAAGAACTAAATACACAACTATAGCATTGAGCATGTCATTGATGAGAAGGTAGATATCCTTATGACTGCTCATGATTGGTCATGCTCAATACCTTTGTTCTTAATAAATAGTTGCACTTTTGCTCTGATGTCTCAACTCCATAGATTCAAAACTCATCTATTCGAAGCAAGTGATCATGCATCATTCTTCTAGATCAATCACCATTTTCATGATGATCCTATGATCAAGAGCAATTTATGAATTAACTATAGCAACAAATATTTCAAATTTTCAACTCTTGAGAATATGTGTTATTATACTATTTATCCAATGGATGATTCACAAACATAATTAAACATAAATATGAATAAAAAATAATCCAACTTTATTAACATAAAATTCAATTATACAAAAATATCTTAAAAATTTTTATATGTATCAGCTAATATGGCTTATAAGGCATACATCCAATAAACTTCCATTTGTACTAAAGCTAATTGGTTATAAATCTAAGTTCCATCTTCCAAAGATGGGCTTCAGTCTTTTGTCGGTTCAATTGCTTCATCAGTGGGTCAGCCACATTGTCCATGGAGTTGACTCTTTTCACCTTAATATATCCTTTCTAGAGATAATTATGGACGAAGTGGAAATGTCACTCGATGTGCATGGATTTTTGATAAGTTCTTGGCTTCTTAGCAAGGATTATGGCACTATTGTTGTCATAGTAAAGTAGGACGGTATTTGATGGCATCACACCTAACTCTACGATAAATTTTTTGAACTAGAATGCCTCCTTCATAGCTTCCGATATGATGATGTATTTTGCTTCTATGGTGAAATCTATAATCATAGTTTGCTTGGAACTCTTTCAGCTTATAGCACCACCATTGCATAAGAAAATGCTTTCTAATGTTGACTTTCGATCATCAGTATCATACATGAAGTTTGAATCAATATACCTTTGCACTTTAAGTTCTCTATTTTCAAAAATCAAAAATATATTCTTAGTCCTTCTTAAGTACTTAAGAATACATTTCATAGAATTCTAGTGCTCTTTTCCTAGATTTGATTGATATCTACTTGTGATACTCACAGTATAGGTGATATTAGGCCATGTATAAAACAAGGCATATATAAGGCTTCTTATGGCCGAAGTATAAAGGATCTTGCTCATGTGTTCTATCTCTTCCGGTGTGTTAGGGTACATTCTTTTGGAGAGATGAATACCATGTCTGAAGGGTATAAGACCTCTCTTAAAGTTCTCCATGCTGAACCTTTTTAGCACCTCCTGGATGTACATCTTCTATGACCATCTAAACATCCTCCTAGATCTATCTCTATAGACCTTGATCTCCAAAATAAAGATTGCCTCTCCTAGGTCTTCCATGAAAAATTCTTTAGATAACTATAATTTAACTAAGGTTAATATGAAATGTCATTTCCAATTAGGAGGATGTCAGCCACATACAATATAAGAAAATTGATAGCACTTTCATTGACCTTTTTAAATACTCATGATTACTCATTGTTCTTGATGAAATCAAATGATTTAATTACATCATTGAAACATACATTCACACTCCGAGATGCTTGCTTGAGTTCATAAATAGATCTTTGTAGTTTGCAAACCTTGTGATCACTATCACTGGAAGTGAAACCAAGTGGCTATTCCATATAGAAATTTTTCTCAAGATATCCATTTAGAAATATTATTTTTACATCCATTTGCCATATTTTGTAGTCAAAATATGTTGCCATGTCAAGCAATGTATGGATAGATTTAAGCATGGCAATAGGCAAGAAGATATCTTGATAGTCAATGCTTCATGCTGACTATACCATTTCACCACAAGCCTAGCTTTAAAGGTCTTTACCTTTTTATCTATGTTAATCTTTTTCTTATAGATCTATTTATACCTAATAGGTACAATACCTTCAGATGGAGCCACCAAGATCTAGACTTAGTTTGAATGCATCGAGTCAATTTCTGACTTCATTGCCTTTAACTATTTCTTGCAGTTCATATCTAATATCGCCTTGCTATAGATTTTGAGGCTATCTCCATTTACCTTATTTTCTATGAGAAATATTTTTTCTACATTCTCTGAGATAATGTCTAAGTATCTTTCAGGAGGATAGGATAGCCTACTAGACTTAGAGATGGAGAAGGAGGTGCATGGATTGGCTTATACTGAATTGGTTCTAAAGGCTTTGAGGCTCATTGCTCTTCATAGACTTTCTTCTCAAGCCTAATCTATCTTGCTATGCTTCCATCTTGAATAAACTATTTTTCAAGAAAGACTACATGTCAACTCATAATCTCATTATGGTCTTTCGGAAGATAGAAATAATATCCTAAGGACTCCTTAGGATATCCTATAAAATAAGCTCTAAGGGACCTAGTTTCTAATTTGTTCGCTTGTTATTGTTTAACATGGGCTAGACAATCCTAAATCTTGAGATGACTCAAACTCAATTTTTTACCATATCATATCTCATACGGTATGGTAGGAATAGTTTTAGAAGGAATCCTATTCAGTATATAAATAGTAGTCAATAGACTATATCTCCAAAGAAAAATAAGAAGGTCCGTGAAGGTTATCATGGATCGAATCATATCTAATAGGATCTAATTTTTCTATTCTGAAATTCTATTGAGTTAAGGCATTCCAAATAGAGTCCACTATGAGACTATGCCATGTTCTTTCAGATAATCTAGAAAATCTCTAGTAAGATATTGTGAGCTCAGGTATGGTGCTCTCAAGCCTTGAAAATAGATGGAGAGAGACTAAGGAGTAAATAGAATCAACCATCAAAGAGTTTCAGCCAAAGTTGCAAAGGAGTTGACTCGGGATCAAAAGGAGTCGACTCGGGATCAAGAGGAGTCGACTCGGTTTCAGCCCAAGTCGGCTCAGTTTTAGCCCGAATCAACTTGATCTTAGAGCAAGCTGCAAATAAAGAGTTGTATTTTGGTGACATGTAGATGGCATGTTGTCGAGTTGACTTAATCCAAGGTGAAGTCGACTCGATTCCAAGCGAGTCGACTTGAACTCAATAGAAGATGATGATAAGTGGTAAAAATATACTAATAAAAGTATTAAATTATAAAATAAATTAAGCTATTTTTTTAAAAATTAATACTTTTATTAATTTTATGTAGGTCATCAATATGAAGATCTTATTTTTCTAGTTTAGATGAAAAAAATTTCACGTAAAACGGACTTGAAACGAGCCCAGAATTAAATTTCAAAAAAAAAAAAAAATCGGTCCGATTCAAATCGGTTCAAAAAAATTGGCTCAGTAGATTGCCCGATTCGACCACACCAGCAAATCAACCTACTGATGCAATGCTGATGCTAGACTGACGTCAGCATTTTTTGTGGCGCACGATGGACCGATTGGAGGGCATTTTGGAGATTTCACATGGAGAAGCGTTTCCAATTGGCTGAAGAATGCGGTGGTCCACAGATGGTAATTTGGAATTTGGTCATGTATGGTCTATAGATGGTAATTTGGAAATTTTTTCTGATTCGATGGGCGCCTTTCGCTGAAATTTGATCAGATGGCCGAAATGCATGTGCTGATGAATGGCATCCGCAGCTCTCAATTGAGATCCAATGGTTGAGATTCATCCCAACTTTAAACTAAAGATCAGAGGCTTCTCTGTGCATGATTTGATGGCCCAAATTCAATCCAATGATTGATCCGATGGCTGTCATAAATTTTGACTTGATCTGGGATATTTTAAAGGGTTTTTAAGCAATTTTTGGACCGTCTGATCAACATCCAACGGTCAGAATCATCCAAAGTCCTAATTTGACTTATATTGAGAGTTTTAAACCTAATTTTTAAGAAGATTTCGATGAAAAATCCATCTTTCAGCCTATAAAGTTTGCTGTTGCTGAAGCAAAAAAGAAAAGAGAGAGAGAGAGAGAGGGGAGACAGTAAAAACAAAAGAAAAAGAAAAAGAAGAGAGAGAGGAGAGAGGTAGAAAGAGAAAAGAGATTTTTGAGAGAAAAAGAAGAGTTTTTATTTTTTTTTCTTCTTCCGACAATCAGAACATTGATCAAGGAGATTCTTTTCTTCTTTACCAAGTTCTCCACACCAAGAGCGATGGACAATCAATTTCAGCAATCAAATAGTCTAATTTCTTTATATTTTTTATTTTATTTGCTATTTTTGAACTTGTTATCATGAACTAAATTTTCTTTTACTAAGGCTAAGGTGTAGCCACTCTTTTGATGCAATATTCAATGTGATTTATTTTTAATTTTAAATTTTATTCATGAGGAGTATATAAATCTGATCTTAATTGATCTGATGAACATAGATGTTACGGACCAAGTACATCTATGTTATTGCTTCTTGATTATATACCTTATATTATGAATCAAATTAGAATTCATATGCAGGCAAAAATTTTAGTGCACTTTGGATGCAGCGTATTTTAATTAGATAATTTCACAAAACTTAATGCATTAATATTTATTTAAATTATACCTAGACCAAAGGATAATTAATAAATATTAATAATTTTGCTATGCTTGGACCAAAGGGTAGTGAATAAATTAGGAGACTCCACCATCACATGAAATAAAATTAATCTAATAATTTGAATATTATATTGACTGAGTTGGTGAATCGATTGCCTTAGTAACACATTGCTCTTAAGTTTAAAACCCTAATAATTACACTCTCTCTATTTTCTTAAAATTTTTAATTATTTTTTTATTTTATTCTTTAATTTTTTATTTTCATAAATTGATCTTCTAAATAAAGCATAGAAAAGAGCTTTTCAGTACTTATTTTTCAATCATCTAGGGATGATACTCTACTCATTTATTTTATTACTTGATCGACTGGTGTACTTGCCATAGCTATAGATTAGCACGCATCAGTTGACTTGGATCATGGATAGAGCTATGCAAGAAGTCTTTTCTGATCTAGGATTGAGCTTGATCCAAGGTAATTTAAGGCCTTAGTTTATACGGTCTTAAGGGGTTAATCTATGGATTGGATTGGGTTTAGTCTAATAAGTGTGTGCATTTGAGATAGGATGCACATGGGCTCGAGGAATGCATCACATTAGATTAGCTAGAAGAGTTTTTTTATGTTGGATCACGTTGACCCAATATATATATATATATACACACACACACAAACACACACTGTATTAAGTTTATAATTATCATGGATTGAATACAAGCCCTTTTTGTCCCTGAAATTCTCTCTTTTTCTCGTTCTTCTTCTCCTCTCCATGCCCTAGGGTTTGTTAGGGCTTTTTTGAATGTTGCCATTGCTTTTTTTGGATCCTTAATATTGGTTCCACATCGTTAAGCAGCAAGGATAGATTTCCCAACAATCTTGTATCAGGGCCTTAGAGTAAGCTCTGATGAAGGAAAGGACAAGGTTTCACCTAGATTAGGGTATGGTGTTGAATTGATTTTTGTTTGACACTATTTCTATCTTTTGGTGTTTGGTTATTGGAGATCTGGTTAAGATGGTATTGAGTATAATTAAGGTGGACTTTGAAATGTTTGATGGCAAGGACAACTTCAATCTTTGGCAGTAAAGGATGAAGGATCTGCTGATGTAGAATAGAATCTACAAGATCTTGACTCGAAAAAGATTGGAAAAGATTTCTATTGAAGATTAGGAGGAGCTTGAAGAGATAGCTTTTAGCATGATTCGAATGTGCCTCGTTGATGAAGTTTTGCCTGAGATTAACATGAAAAATACACTGAAGAGGCTTTGGCATAAAATAGAGAACACGTACATGGACAAGAACATGACAAATAAGTTATAGTTGAAGAAGTAGCTATATAGTTTGTGGATGTCTGAAGGAGGAGATCTAGTTATCAATATCTAGAAGTTCAATCAAGTTTGCTTGGATGTCATGAACCTTGATGTAAAGATCAATAAGAAGGATAAAGCTCTTCTGTTATTATGTTTGCTGCTAGTAACATATGATGGTCTCATTACTACTTTAGTGTATGGAAAAGAGACTTTGAACTTTGAGAAAGTGGTTAGGGTTCTCAGGTCTAATGAGTAGCGAGAGAAGCTAGTCAAAGAAAGTCCTAGTTTAGAGGTGCTTTCTATAAATAAGAGGCGGGGAAGGCAGAAAGAGAGGACTCGAGACAAGTCAAAGGGTAGATAAAAATCTCGTAGGAAATAGAAGACTTTTAAATGCTATAAGTGTCAGTAGTTTGGTCACACTAGAAGGAATTGCCGACTTCTAAAGAATAAGAAGGGAAATGGTGCTTTTAAGGGAGGTATGACCAAAAGGAGTGGTGCTCTATCATTTGAGGATAGTGGAGATGATATACTAGTTATATCAGATGGGATTATAGAGTTGGATAGATACTGGATACTAGATTCATTATGTTTCCACCATTACACTGCACATCGAGAGTGATTCTCATCTTATGAGAGATCTAATGGAGGAAGTATTAATCTTGGAGATGATCACTCATGTAAAGTTGCTAGAATTGGTACAATTGGAGTGTGGATGTATGATGCAGTCATACAGACAGTCACCAATATAAAAAAATGTTAGAACTGAAGAAGAACCTGATATCCTTGGGTTACTTGGAAAGATAGGGGAATGCTTTCAATTGTCAGCTGGGTAGTGGGTGCTTGAGGATTTTTAAAGTTGTATTGGTGGTAATGAAAGGAAGAAGAGTAGCAACAATCTATACAGGATGAAGAACTTAGTAATTACTAATAGTGCGGAGGTATCTATTGTGGCATAGGAGCAGCTAATCTATGAACTGTGGTACTATCATATGGGTCACTTGAGTGATAGGGGGCTCGTGGAGTTGAGTAGGAAAGGTTTGATTCCAACATTGAGAAAGAAAGGAGATGACTTATACGAGCCTTGTATTTATGGCAAATAGCATAGAGTTATATTTGCCAATAGTATCTAGAGAAAAAACTAGGTTTTTCTACCATAGGATCCATCTGATCGCATCAGATTTATAGTAGAATATTTTAAAATTTTCTACAATCCGATCAAATCTAAGATTTCTCAGATCTAATTAGATTGATCTAAAATTAGAAGTAAAAATAAATTAAAAATAGTGATATTTGATATCACCTGATCGGATGAACAATTCATCCTACAGCGATGATCTCTTATTGCCGAGGTTCTGGCTTTAGCCATGCATGTACCCAACCACTATCGATATCCAGTTAGGTCAGATCTAGAATTCTCCTTCAATTGGATTTGATCTTAAAAGATTAGATCTGGAATCAATCAGGGATGCCTTCAAAATGATCTTAGATGATAGCATTTTTGTCTCTTGATCAGGGAACTAGTCGCACAGCTTTTATAGGATCAGAGATCAACCATTGATTTATAAATTTTGCCCAACCCCTTGGGCATGGAGAAGAGGAATAGATTTGAAAGAGGGGAATGCACCTTGGTAGATCCACTAGAAGGTATAGTACCTATTATGTGTAAATGGATCTACAAGAGAAAGATTGGTGTAGATGGGAAAGTACAGACATTCAAAGCTAGATTAGTGGCAAAAGGGTATAGTCAATGCAAAGGCATTGACTATGAGGATACCTTTTCATCAGTAGCTATGCTAAAATTCATCCACACAATGCTTGCTATAGCAGCCTATTTTGATAATGAAATATGACAAATGGATGTGAAAATGATATTCTCAAATGGATACCTTAAGAAAGATATCTATATGGAATAGCTACAAGGTTTCACATCCAGTGATGCTGATCACAAGTTATGCAAACTGCAAAGGTCAACATATAAACTTAAGCAAGCATCTCAGAGCTAGAATACTCATTTTAATAATGTGATCAAATTATTTGATTTCATCAAGAATGAGGAGAAACCATGTATCTTCAAAAAGGTCAATGGGAGTTTTATTATCTTTCTCATACTGTACGTGGATGATATCCTCCTTATTGAAAATGATATTTCCATGTTGACCATAGTTAAAATATGGCTATCAAAAGAATTCTTCATGAAAGACCTAAGAGAAGCATCCTTTATTCTAGAAATTAAGGTCTATAGAGATAGACCGAATAGGATGCTAAGACTTTCATAGAAGATGTATATAGAGGAAGTGCTAAAGAGGTTTAGCATGGAAAACTTCAAGAACAGTTTGGTATCCTTCAAACATGGCATTTATCTTTTCAAGAAGATGTGCCCTAGCACACCTGAGGAGATAGAACGCATGAGCAAGATCCCTTATGCTTCAGCAATAGGGAGCCTCATGTATGTCATGTTATGTACACGACCTGATATAGCCCATGCTATGAGTGTCACAAGTAGATATCAGTCGAATCCAGATGAAGAACACTAGACTTCTGTGAAATGTATCCTTAAATACTTGAGAAGAACTAAGGATATGTTATTGATTTTTGGTAATGGAGAACTCTAAGTCCAGGAGTATACAGAGTCAAATTTTATGTACAATGTAGATCAGAAAGTCTGTTTATGTGTAATGATGGTGCTGTCAATTGGAAGAGTTCCAAGCAGACAGTGATAGTAGATTCCACCATGGAAACAGAGTGCATCACTGTGTCAGAAGCTACGAAGGAGGCATTATGGTATAAGAAGTTTATCATAGAGATCGGAGTGATGCCATCAGATGCCATTCCTTTATACTACGATAACAATGATGCCATAGCCCTTGCTAAGGAGTCGAGGTCTCATCAGAAATCCAAGCACATCGAATGGCGATACCATCTCATCCGTGATTACCATGAAAAAGATTACATCGAGGTCAAGAGAGTCGACTTCGTAGACAATATGGAAGACCCACTTACAAAGCCGTTGGGCAAGCAAAAGATCGAAGCCCACCTTGAGAAGATGGGACCTAGAATTATAGCCAATTGGCTTTAGGTCAAGTGAAAGTTTGTTAGATATGTGTGCTCTAGAATCCAGAATTGGCTGACACTTGTTATACACTTTTAAGGGCAAAATTATAATTTTAACTATAAATAATAAAATGGATTATTTTCTATCACATGTGTATTTAGTCTCTGTGATACATCCCTTGAGTTAATAATAATAATAATTCTTATTTACAAGAGTTGAAAATTTAAGACATGAATTTTCATTATTAACTCATAAAATGCTTCTGACCGTAGGATCATCATGAGGATGGTTATTGATCCAAAAGATTGGTGTACAATCATTTTTTTATAGTAGATGAGTCTCAAGTCTACAGTATAGAGACATCGGAGCAAGAATATTGGTACTCGTTAGAGAATGAGGGCACTGAATGTGACCACCTCGAACAGTCATTAGGATGTCTACCTTCTCATCAGTGACTAGCTCGAAGTTGCAGTGGTGTGTCTGGTTCTTTGATCTGAGGTCCATCGGCAGTTCACCTTGAGGGTGTTATAGTTTGAGTATACCATGACTCAGTCTCCTAGCCATTCAGAATTCTGAGGTGTATGTTGGCCATAGCATGTTCATTATAGGAATTGGATTGCACCAAGAGAAAATCTATCTACCTCGGTAGATGAGGAGCAACCCTATGATTTTCACGAGATTCAAATCCATAAGCTCATGGCCATGGCAGAGTGAAATAATAGAGAGAGTTTCTATTAAGATTGTCACATTGGATTTGAATTGAATGATTAATTCATATGATGGATATTAGGGTTTGATGAGTTCACCTTAACCCTAATCCGATCAGAGCTCAAGATAGAAGAACTTAATCACATAGGTAACTACATTGAGAAGTTCATTTTAAGTTCTAATGGGTTGCCATCATATACTACTAGGTGTCATTGGTGGATTTTGGAAGTAATTAGAATGATTTGGATGATCGATCATTCTAGTTGTCTGAATCAAAAAAGTTCTGATCCATCGAAAGATGTTTCGATGATGTCGATGATAGAGATCGTGACATGTCTCATTACCATACGAAACTGAGTCTAACTGGGTCACACAAATAAGGGTTTGGATCTAAATATCATCAATTGGACTAACCCAGTTCAATTGATTTGAATTAGATTCAATTAGGTTCAAGAAAATCATGCTAGCACACGATTGAGCCTAATATTCTCCTTCGACAATCATCAAATGTTGTCTCTACTGAGTCAAATGTGTTTGGGCTAACTCAGATACCTTTACTTGGTCTGACTGAAGCTTGTCTAGGTCAGAAAAGAATTATCTTAATTTATGAGATAAATTTGAGATAACACCTGCCATTTTTCATCACCTGCTAATTCTTGTCTTTTGACTTTGGTAAAACATTGACCTTTAATACTTGGACGTCTGCCCATGTGTCATGCACCCATAGGAGAGTAGATAGGGGTTTGTCCCCCTGCTAGAAAGAGGAATGGAGGGGGCACACACCTAGGGAGGCATGTGCCCAGGGAGAATGATGCCAAGAATCCCATATAGATGGAACTCTAGGTTGCTTCATGGAATAAACTTAGGTGGCACCTAAGACTCTACTTTGACTAGTCTTGGCACCACCTAAGGATGTTTGAGAGGGGCTCTCATTTGATTGGATCAGGTGATGTCATCCCACCAATCAGATTTAGATCTGATTGGATGAAGAGACGTGATTGACTAGGATGATGTGGCACTGCATGGCATAGTAGGATCCATATAAACCCTGTCTGCACCTAGGTTTTGATAGGTTCTCCCCTTGCCCATGCCGTATAGCTATCTCCCTCTCTCCTCCACACCTACATCATAGGATAATAAGATTACCCAAGAACATAGTATAAATTAAATCTGATTTAATTTAATTTATTTTATTTTATTAGATCTATTAAATCAGATCTAAAAAGTATCAAATTTGATTTAGATGTAAGAAAATTTTTTTTAAAATATTTCTCTTGGTCAAATCAGATTTGAACGAACTTGACCCGAAAAATAGGATTTTTCCCTCCAACTAGTATCAGAGCTAGGTTCCCATAAATTATTTAGATCTAATTTTAATTTATTTTGATCTAATAATTAGATAATTTTAGATGTCACATGAGATGTGATTAGATCTGAAATCAAAAAAATTAAAAATTAAATAATTTAGATCTAAGTTGTACAAGATACATGACTAGTTATACAATAGAATTATTCTATGTATAGTCTTGAATGATCATAATTTAATTTAGTTAAGTTATAATTTTTAGATCTATTTATTTATTATTTTTTGATATTATAAATATTGTAATAAGATCTAAAAAATAGAAAATAAAATTATTTAATTTTGGTTCATATGAGATATGATGAATGCATGTTTAGACTAGTTGTAGAATAGTTCAACATAATTATCTAGAATAGAATTTATTTTAATATGATCAATTTAAATTTATTTTTTTAGATGATTATGAGATTATTTAGATCTAAAAACATGCATGACATGATACATGAGATGTATGCAAAACATGTTTAAAGTTAGATCAATTTTATATATGAGATATATGATCTAACTAGTTTTATAGTTTTCATATTTCTAATTAAGGCGTTCCCCTTGACCGTCCGGTCATAAGAATAATGTAGGGTTTAAATGCCCTCTCCTTCCATTCGATGGAATATTCTTATGATGTGTAGGGGTGTTGCACGTTCGTCCTTAATAAAAAATCCAAAAACTTAATTTCTACAAAATCCTAGATCCTGAAATCCTAGGATTTTATTTACATGTTTTATTTGTGAATCCTAAACTTAATTAAGAATTAAGATTATGAAATATGTTAAATCTAAAAATTAAGAATTTTTAGATTTAAGATATATTCAAAAAATTGGGTTCGGACTAGGATAGCTCACTTAGGTTTAAGTGGTTGATCAAACCGAATCAAGAGTTGGTTAGATGGGATCAAGAGTGCTTAAATTGACCAGCCTAATAGGATTAAGTTTGGGTCAAGATCGAGTCACGTGAGTGATCGATCAAGCTAAGATTTAATTAGACTTAGTGGTTAGAGTCTGGATTGTAGGCTAACCCAAATGGTTGTGGCTCAACAATTTGGTCTTTAAGGTAAGTTTGGCAGATACGATCGACTAGTTTTTAATTGAAAGCTACTCGACTTGAATGCATTCTTATTGAGTTAATGGCATATCCCTTCCATGGATCTTACTTACCTAGCCATATTTATTGGCTCAGTCCTGATCTGAGGTAGCCAATAATCCGAGCTAACCCATGCCACTAGGTTAGTCATAATGGTTATGACTATGTCAAGTCTAGTTTAATGAGACCTAAATCAAATCTCCCTAAGAAAAGATTAAGTCTAAGGTCTTCCACCATTGTAGATGTGTGGGCTCTTCCCGGAGTTGATTATTCTCGGCTGGTTATAGTAGTTCAGTTGCACCGGGAAAATGCAATCATGTCTATTAAGCATTGGATGCTATGGGTTGGAGGATGGATTGGGCTCAATATTTTGGATATGGTGAGAGATCCAATTAGGAATCCAATCCATGCAAATGGTGGGTCTGACTTAACTAAGGAGTGGATCAATATTCCTGGCATGGTGAGATTCATGAATTAGAGATCAAGTTTGGGTGCACCATGATTAGAGAATCATTGAACAAGAGTTGTTCACCCATTGGCTAACCCATCATCAATAACTGTTAGGTGAGGTGATGAGTCAGTTGGTGGGATTGTACCATCCACTAGAAATCATTAACCATGAAAATTTTTGCATCTCTACAGAGGGAGTATAGAAATTCAAGAAAATAGTGGAAACTAATTTATTTAAAAATAAAATTCTTAAATAAATTGATCAAGTCTTAATTACAATATCTAACTAGAAACTTTGACTCTCTATAGAAAAATGTCTGCATCCAACCTACTAGCACATATCCTGGACACCCATAGACTGATTGGACCAAATTATAAGGATTGGCTTCAGAAGTTCAAAATTATTTTGGATTTTGAGAAGTTAACTCATGTATTGGATCAAGACCCTCCCACCTTACCAGCTCGTCCATCTACTAAACATAGAGCGTTTCTTGATAGGAAGATGGACGAAGATAACAAGGCCGGATACTATATGTTCGGCTTAATGTCTGATGAGCTTCTACGCCAACATGAAGATATCAGGATTGCCCACCAAATGTTGGCTCACGTATAAGAGACGCTTGGTGAATAGAGTCACGTAGCCAAGTATCAAGTCACTAAATGACTATTCAAGGCTAAAATGTATGATGGGCAGTCAGTCCAAGATCATTGTCTGATGATAATCAAGAATTTAGAAGAGCTTGAGAAGCTCGAAGTGAAGTTGGACATGAATCTACAGAATGATATAATTCTGTAATCTTTGATTGATGCATATGGGTAGTTCATCATGAACTATCATATGCATAAACTTCAAAATTTCCTGGTCGAGCTCATGAACATGCTGGTTACTATTGAGATTTCCATGAAAGGTTCTAAAGGCTCAGTGCTTGCTATGAAATGGATTTCTTTCAAGAGAAAGTCTTTCGAAAAGAAGAAGAAGTCTGTGAAAAAGCAGAAGGTGAAAGGAGAAAAAAAAAAGACAGAGCTGGAGAAGAAGACTGCTGATAAAGGAAAGTATTTTCATTTCAATAATGACGACCACTGAAAGCGAAACTATCCTACTTACCTGGCCACCCTAAAGAATAAGAAGGAGGCTGGTCCTTCTGGAGGTATGCTCGTTATTGAGTCTAACCTTACGATTTCTTCTGCATCCAGTTGGGTGCTTGACTTTGGTTCTAGTGCTCATTTGTGCACTTTCATGCAGGATCTTGAGGATAACAGAAGGCTGAGAGATGATGAGATGATCCTACGCATTGAAAATGGAGCAAGGGTTGCTGTTGTGCCTGTGGGAACACACCCTCTTCGACTACCATCTGGTTTAGACCTAGTATTAAAGGACTGTTATTATGTGCCTGCGGCAAGCAAGAATTTGATTTCTATTTCATGCTTAGCACTAGAAGGCTATGTAATTAGTTTTCTTAAGGACCATTGTAACATTCTTTATGAAAGAAATAAAATTGCAAGTGGTTTTCTTATTAACGGTCTTTATCAGTAACATATTGATGTATCTATTTTTAATTTCTAGCAAAATGTGTATGCCATAAGAACAAAATGACCTAGGGATAGTTCAAATGATAGGTATCTATGGCACCTAAGACTAGGTCATATAGCAGAAGATAGGGTTAACAAATTGGAAAAAATTGAACTATTGAGTCCGTTAACTCTCGAGTCATATCCAATTTGTGAATTTTGTCTTCATGGCAAAATGACTAAGCTCCCTTTTGTAGGATATGGGGAAAGGGCCATGGATCTTCTTGCCCTAGTGCATACTGATGTGTGTGGCCCATTTGATGTGCCGGCTAAAGGCAACTTTATCTACTTCATAATCTTTACCGATGATTTATCTCGGTATGGGTATGTGTATCTTATGAGATGTAAGTCTGAAGCTTTTGAAAAGTTCAAAAAATTTAGACATGAAGTAGAAAAGCAAATTGAAAAATCCATTAAGGTTCTTCGATCAGATCAAGGAGGTGAATACCTTAGTCAGAAATTTCTTGACTATCTCAAGCTTAATGGCATAATCTCTCAATGGACTCCACCTGAAACACCTCAACTCAACGGGATTTCAGAACGGAGGAATCAGACCCTATTAGATATGGTCCGATCCATGATGAGCTTCACAGACCTTCTTGATTTTCTTTATGGACATAGTTTGTTAACTACAATATACTTACTGAAAAAGGTTTCTTCTAAAATCGTTCCTACCATACCGTATGAGATATGGCATGGTAAGAAACTAAGTCTGAGTCATCTCAGAATTTGGGATTGTTCGGCTCATGTCAAAAGACAACAAGCAGACAAGTTAGACTTTAGGTCCTTTAGTGCTCGATTTATAGGATATCCTAAAGAGTCATTAGGATATTATTTCTATATTTCAGAAGATCACAATATGATTGTGAGTTGACATGCCATCTTTCTTGAAAAATAGTTTATTCAAAATGGCAGAATTGAAAAATAGATCAAGCTTGAGGAGAAAGTCTCATAAGAGCAACAAGCTAAGGACCAAATGGAACCAAATCAGGTTGAGCCAATACAATCACTACCTTCTCCACCTCATAGATCGAAAAAGATTTTCTGTCCTTCTGAGAGGTACTTAGGTACTATTTCAGAAGAAGTAGAGAAAATATTTCTCGTAGGTAATGGGGTTCATGGTGATGATCCCAAAATCTATGACGAGATGATATCGGATATCGACTCTGAGAAATGGTTAGAGGCAATGAAGTCAGAAATTGACATGATGCACTCAAACCAAATCTAGACCCTGGTAGATCCACTAGAAGGTATAGTACCTATTGTGTGTAAATAGATCTACAAGAGAAAGATTGGTGCAGATGAGAATGTAGAGACATTCAAAGCTAGATTAATGGCAAAAGGGTATAGTCAACGTGAAGGCATTGACTATTAGGATATTTTTTCACCAGTAGCTATACTAAAATCCATCCGTACATTGCTAATTATAGCAGCCTATTTTGATTATGAAATATGGTAAATGAACATGAAAACGATGTTCTTAAATGGATATCTTGAGAAAGATATCTATATGGAACAACCTCTAGGTTTCACATCCAGTGATGCTGATCATAAGGTATGCAAGCTACAAAGGTCCATATATAAACTTAAGCAAGCATCTCGAAGCTGAAATACTCATTTTAATGATGTGATCAAATTATTTGATTCATCAAGAATGAGGAGAAACCATATGTCTTCAAAAAGGTCAGTGGAAGCGCTATTGTCTTCCTCATACTCTACATGGATGATATCCTCCTTATTGGGAATGATATTCCCATATTGACCGTAGTTGAAATATGGTTATCAAAAGAATTCTTCATGAAAGATTTAGGAGAAGCATACTTTATTCTAGGAATTAAGGTCTATAGAGATAGATCGAATAGGATGCTAGTAAAGAAAAAATACTGATTTTCCGAACCAGGTTCGTTCAAATTTGATCAGATCAAGAGATATATTTCAAAATTTTTTTTCTTTGATCTAAATCAGATCTGGGATGTTTTAGATCTGATTTTTATTATTCTAATAATAAAAATAAAATATAGATAAATTAAATCATATTTAATTTATCTTGATGTAGGGTAATCCTATTATCCGTTGATGATCCTGTAAGCAGCAAAAGGTTCTGGATCTAGCCACACAAGTGCCTGATCTCTACCAGTATCCACTCGGGTTGGATCTAGAGATCCTCTTCTTCTCTATCACGTCTCCAAAAATTAGATCTGAATCTGATTTGGAGGATCTTCAAAATAGCTTTTGAAGATCAACAGTTGTCCTTTGTAGCAGCGCAGCCTTCTAGCTTTCTATCGCCTTTCTCTCACCTAGATTGCACCAACTTAGATCCCAAATTACTTTAGATGCAGAGAGGAGAGGGAGAAGATGGACTTGGCATGGAGGAGGAGGAGAGAGGTAGCCTTGGGGCATGGGGAATTTTCTTATAATTTTGAGTTGGGCGCAGGATCTTATTTATAGACTATGCATGATCCAACTCCTCTTCTTCCCAACCAATCACAATCCTTTATGAAATCATATCTAAATTTGATTGGTGGGAATAGAGTCCCTTAGATTCATCCTTAGATGGCGCCTAAGACCAGTCAAAGTTGGTTCTTAGAAGGAGTCTAATCGAAATCCAAAAAGGAGATGGAGTCCCTGTCCAATAGGGACTCCTGGGCGCCTCAAACTTGGGCGCACGCCACCCTTGGAATGCGCCCTCCTCCTTGCTAGGTTCTGGCAGGGGGACAAGCCCCCACCAGCTCTCCAATAGGTGCATGACACGTGGATAGAAGTCAAAGTATCAATGGTCAACATTTGACCAGTCAAAGGTCAACTTTTGACCAAAGTCAAAGGACGAGAAATGGCAGGTGAACAAAAATGGTAGGTATTATCTTACAAAATAAGACAACCCTTTTTTGACCTAGACAGGCTCCAGTCAGACCAAGTGAAGGCCTTTGATTCAGCACAAACTCCTTTGGCTCAGTCAGGACAACTATTTATGATAGTAAAAGCGAATATTAGGTTCAATCGAGTGCTAGCACGATTTTCTTGAACCTAATTGAATCTCATTCAGATTAATTGAACTGGATCAATTCAATTGATGATCACCAGATTCAAACCCTTATTTGTGTGACCCAGTTAAGTTTAGTTCTGTATGGTAATGGGATATATCATGATCTCTATCATCGACATCATCAAAACTCCTTTCGATGGATCAGAACTCTTCTGATTTGAACAGCTAGAATGATCGATCATCTAAATCATTCTAATTGCTTCCAAAATCCACCAGTGATACCTAGCAGTATATGGTGGCAATCCATCAGAGCTGAATGCAAACCTCTTGGTGTAGCTACCTACGTGATTAAGTTCTTCTATCTTGAGCCCCGATCAAATTAGGGTTAAGGTGAACTCATCAAACCCTAGTTTTTGTCATATGATGTAATCATTTGATTCAAGTCCGATGTGAAAACCTAAATAGAAACTCTTTCTATTATTTCACTCTACCATGGCCATGGGCTTCTGGACTTGATTCTCATGATCATCATAGGGCTGCTCCTCTACCACCGAGGTAGATAGATTCCATCTTGATGTAATCCAGTTCTTACAATGAACATGCTATAGCCAACATACACCTTAGGGTTCCGAATGGCTAGGAGACTGAGTTATGATGTAGTCAAACTATAACACCTCTAAGGTGAATTGCCGATGCACCTTAGGTCAAAGAACCAAACACACCACTACAACATCGAGTCAGTCATTGACGAGAAGATAGACTTCCTAATGACTACTCGAGGTGGTCACGCTCAGTACCCTCGTTCTCTAACGAGTACCTGTACTTTCGCTTCGGTGTCTCCACACTATAGACTCATCTACTAAAAAGAAGCGATTGTACACCAACCTTCCTGGATCAATCACCATCCTCGTGATGATCCTATGGTTGGGAGCATTTTATAAGTTAATAATAATTATTCATATCTTAAATTTTCAACTCTTGAAAATATGAATCATTATTACTATTAACTCAAAGGATGTATCACAGACACTAAATACACATATGTGATAGAAAATAACTTATTTTATTGATTATAATCAAAATTATAATTTTGCCCCTAGAAGTGTATTACAAGTGTCAGCCAATTCTGGCTTCTAGGGCACATTTATCTAATAGCTAGAACTTTCACGGAAGATATATATAGACGAAGTGCTAAAGAGGTTTAGTATGGAAAACTTCAAGACGGGTTTGGTATCCTTCAGACATGGTATTCATCTTTCCAAGAAGATGTGCCCTAGCACACCTGAGGAGATAGAACGCATTAGCAAGATCCCTTATGCTTCAGCAATAGGAAGCCTCATGTATGTCATGTTATGTACACGACCTGATATAGCCCATGTTGTGAGTGTCACGAGCAGATATCAGTTGAATCTAGATAAAGAATAGTGGACTTCTGTGAAATGTATCCTTAAGTACTTGAGAAGAACTAAGGATATGTTGTTGATTTTTGGTAATGGAGAACTCCAAGTCCAGGGGTATACAGATTCGGATTTTATGTTTGATGTAGATCAGGGAGTCTATTTGTGTGTAATAGTGGTGCTATCAGTTGGAAGAGTTCTAAGCAGATAGTGATAGTAGATTCCACCATGGAAGCAGAGTACATCGCTGCATCAGAAGCTATGAAGGAGATATTCTGGTATAAAAAGTTTGTCGCAGAGATCAGAGTGATGCCATCAGATGCCATTCCTCTATACTATGATAATAATGGCACCATAGCCCTTGCTAAGGAGTTGAGGTCTCACCAGAAATCCAAGCACATTGAGCGGCGATACCATCTCATCCACAATTATCTCAAAAAAGGTTACATCAAGGTCAAGAGAGTCGACTTCCCAGATAATACGGCAGACCCACTTACAAAGTCGTTTGGCCAACAGAAGATCGAAGCCCACCTTGAAAAGATGGGATATAGAATTGTAGCCAATTGGCTTTAGGTCAAGTGAAGTTTGTTAGATATGTGTGCCCTAGAAGCCAGAATTAGCTGACACTTGTTATACACTTCTAAGGGCAAAATTATAATTTTAACTATAAATAATAAAATAGATTATTTTCTATCATAATATGTATTTAGTATCTGTGATACTGATAAGTATCATAAATTCATCAATAAAAGTATTAATTTATCAATTAATTTATATTAATTTTTAAGAATTAATGATCAATTTATATATAATTTTTGAAAAATTAATATTTTTATTAATTAAAAAATAATAAAAATTAAAAAATAAAATTTTATTATCAATAGAAAGAGCTCAATTTTTTTATCACAACGAAATAAATTTAAAGTAAAACGAAGCTAAAACGAAGAAGATATGAATTTTTAAAGATAAAAAAAATTAAATAAAAAAAGAAAAATAACTCAGCCGGCTCCGTAAGTCAAGCCATCAAGCCAAGCCAAGCCATCAAAGCCAACTCAACCATAGAAGCCATCAGCCAGTCCACAATCTAAGCGTGGACCGCCAGCTCAGTAGAAATTGGTAAATCACGAAGCAACACGTGGTGGACCTAGACCCTTAAAGGGTTCACAGAAAATCCATCGCGGTATACTGGGTAAAAAGGTAATTTTGTATCAAAGCAGCGAGCACTGATTGGTTGTGGTGTATAGTGCAGTTTGTCCACGCGGTCCATGGCAACAATAAAGGTACGATCGGATGGCTCTGGTAGCTTGCAGTCAAGATCGAACGGCTGTGGTTATTTCTGGATTTGATTCAGCTTCAGACTTCATGCGGATCTTCATCTAATGGCAATGCTCGATCCAGGGGATGATTTGATGGTCTAGAATACTCTCGACAGTGATCATGACTTTCGACGCACGATCAGCGATAAGATTTCATCCATCAATGCATGATCGGATGGTCAGAATTTAATCCGACCTGATCAGGCTAATCACATCCAATTTTGATGATTTTTGGTCTGTTGGATTTCTATCAACAGCTAGATTTCATCTAGAGCAACAGAATTCATTCAAAATTTTTTTTAATCTAATTTTCACTCAAATTTCTTCATATTTTGATGATCAAAGAGTTCATTAGTCCCACATTGCCCAGAAGAAAATTCTCCAGCCCTCTTAGCTCTATAAAAAGGACCCCAGGCCTCTAGAAATCAACATCTCTAATCAAGGTGAAGCTTTGGTACAGGATGAAGCTAGGCTCTAAGTTAATGGCTACTTCGAGGTGATTGGTGCTGAGAGAAAAAGCTGGACTTCTACACCATCTTTCCATCCATGCTGATCCAAGATCAGAGATCATACTATTTTATTTTATTTTATTTTATTTTTAAATTTCATGTATTTAAATTCTAAAATTTTAATTAATGTAATATTTATTTTTATATTCTTTAATTTTATGCTCTTTATTTTTATTGCAATTTAATTTTTATATTTTAATGATTACTTTTTATTTTTCTGCAAGTAGATGCTAAGATCTAATTAGTAGATCTTAGTACCAAGTTTACTTTTCTGCATAATTTAATTTTCACTTTGCAATTTTAATTTTTAATTTTTGACTTCAAATTTTATTTTCAAATCTTTTTCTTTTTTTTAAAGAAAATCAAAGATTTTAAATCTAAAAATACTACCTTTCCTATGGATTCGACCTGACTCACTGCTATCTACGCATTATTAATTATTTTAAGAAGTTGGATTAAACTGATGAACATGGTGTCTTAACGACAACATCGCGTTTCTATCAAATTTTTGGCACCATTGCCGGGGAAGGAATAGATGCTATTTTTTTTTTGATTTCTTTGATTTTTTTGTAAATGAATTGTAAATATTTTTTTAAATATTGCTTACTAACTTTTTATTTATTTTGTAGAAAAAAAGAAAAAAAAGGAAAAAGGAAGAAAGCATTTAATCTTTATGAGATCAATCCTAGCTCTAGTCCTCTTTTCTTTTAATTTATTTATTTACTTTATTTTAAAATTAATTTAAAAAATATCTATTTAAATCTAATTAAAAGTCTTATGATAAGATTAGAAATTTTAATTGTTTAGAGCTTGCATCATATTAGTTTTATTTTTATTTTTATTTTTATATTTTTTGGTGATTGCTGGAGGCAAGGTAAGCCTTTCAGAATTCAATTAGTTACGTACATCTAGTTTAAATTGCATAGAACCTTTTGATTGAAATTTTTTTTTCGCATATCATATTAAATCAAATTAAGGGCAACATCCAATTAAATAAGATAAGATGAGGATTTGATCACCCTTTCTTGGCCCACAAACAACCAACCAGCATCTTGCATTGACCTAAGCCTTTAATTTTAAAATTAATTAGACATCAGCCCTAGGAACTTGAGCTCAATAGGATAAGAAATCCTAAAAATTGAATCAGATTAGGATTAGTCAATTTGACTGATGTCTAGGAAAGTTGTTCAAGAACGACTGGATCCGAAGAAAGGTGGTTTCTAATTGGTTCTGTTCGCTTATCTGGTCAAACATAATTGATGTCTAAGGCAAGCAACAGGGGACTCCCACCGACCTTACACTTATCTGGCCAGTTGATTGGCTGATCCTACACTTGGAGGGCTTGAAGGTGACCTTGATAGTTAGGAACTGTCTAGATCTAGGATAACCCTTAGTCAGGATTGATTGATCAACTTGATTGCTAACCAACATCAAACCTAATTAAACTTAATTCTTCTCTCTCTTCTTAGTTTTAGGACTCCTTAGGACCTCATCTTTAGAACTTTTATTTCTTTCTTTTTTTTTCTTCTTCAAAAATAAAATAAAATTAAATTAAAAATTAAATTAAAAATTAAATTAAACTAACTAAAAAATATTAAAAATAATAATTAAATTAAATTAAAAATAATAATTTAAATAATTTAAAAAAATAAATTTTTTAATGTAATAAAATAATAAAAAAATATAAAAAATATTTTAAAAATTTTTTGAACCACACGTTAGGGTTGCACTAGTGCATGCACGGTAGGAAATCACTTTATCTGATCTAGTTGAACCAAACCATAAAATTAAAAGGCTGAATTATATTATACCCGATAACCAAATGACTGAAAATTTTAGAGAACCACCAAAGTAGATGAAGAAATACTTTATTTCATCCGCCTATAACCCATTGACTTGTATCCAATTATCTAAAATTCATGCTACCCACTATGAGTCAAGCTGACTACAATCCAGATGCTTTCATCTTTCTATGGGAACACTAATGAAAATCCTTATAAACATCTAGATGAATTCTCAGAAATTTGCATTATAGTGAGAATTCAAAATTTAACTAATGATGCCCGCAGACTAATTTTATTTTCTTTATCATTAAAAGACAAAGACAAGTACTGGCTTGGCACAATAGGAAGACCAATTAAAACTTATGCTGACTTTCAAAGTGAATTTCATAAAAAAATTTATTCCATAGGCCGCAGTAATACTATGAGGCGAGCTATCATTGGATTTGCTAAGCTTTCAAGAAAACAGATTCACGAGTCATGGGAGAGACTTAAGAAACTTCTTAGAAAATGCCCACACCATGGCCTGTCTAAGTGGCAAATAGTTCATGCTTTCTATGAGGGTTTAGGATACCAATACAGATAGATGGTAGATTCATCCTATGGAGCTGCATTCATGAACAAGAGTGAGGATGAAGCCCATATCTTATTTGAAATCCTAAGTGAAAACTTAATTAACCATGCTTCGTTATCTTTCTAGTAAATCTAGGTAGGGATCCATGAATTTAAACATCTAGAATCTAGTCCTAAGACTGATTCAAATTTGATAAATAAAGTGGACTTTCTTGCTCAAAAATTAGATCAAGTCCTAATCCTAGGTCAACAATCTCCTGTATAATTCACATCATCTTCTAATTATTAGGAGATTTATTCAATTTGTGCTAGCCCAACCCATCATGTGAGTGAATGTCCTATGACTGCATAGTTTTAACCTTTTATCCAAGAACAAGTCCAAGCTGCTAAAGGCTACTCCAAGCCAGTTAATGATCCATTTTTAAATTCAGTAACTCTGGCTGAAGAAACCATCCTAATTTTTCTTGGAAATCATAATAGACTTAGGCTCAGGCCCAAACTCCATCAATGCAAAATTATCAGAATAGACCTCAATACCAGAACTATGCTTATAACAAAGGTTAGCCTAGTAAGCCTTTCCAGCCACCACATCATAATCAGCCCTCATACCCACCTCCTCAATAGACCAATCTAGCTGATGATAGATTTAATCAACTTCAATAATTGATTCTGACTCAATAGAAATCTATCGCCAGGCTAGAAGCTTAAATTAGACAACTAGCTAAATCTAACACGAGGAGAGAACTAGATCAACTACCGAGCCTACCAATTTTAAATAACCCACCTAATGTCCATCAACCACTTGGATCAAGTTATCAATTTATTGTCTTACTTTAGAATCCTCAATTTGAGAATGCCAAAGTAATTCCTAAACTTAAAAGCTATAGAATTTTTGTGGATCTATACCAAGACTAGGTGAGAGAAGCTAGTACTAATGCTAGCCAAAATGAAAATTTAGAGGAACAGATTAGTACTGAGACTAACCACGTAGAAGAACCCAAGAAAGAAATTAGTACTGATGTTGGTTCTAGTTTAAATGAGATAGACATAGGAAAAAAGAGAATTGATGATTTATCTGAGACTTATAAACCTAACATCCTATTTCCTACAATCCTAGAAGTCAGTTCTTTTTATAAAAATCAAGAGGCATGTAATGAAGTGTCAATGGCGTTGTTTAAACAACATCATATTAATTTATCTCTAGAATTAAAACTGCCTTTAGTCACCATTCCAAGACCCATTGAATCAAACTTAACTCCTAAAACTCCATTCATGAGCATTTTAGAAGAACAAATAGAAGAAATTCTTAATAAACATGGGTCTAAGAATGGGGTCACAAACTATATTTCCCTAATTAACAATGAATATATCAATAATGGGATTATAAATCAACTTTCTAAGATTAGCAATCTAGAACCATTGGAATTTGTCAATCCAGTATTCGATATAGGATAGTTAAGCTGCATTATGTCTGACTGAAGATGGAAAACTTAGCGCATGTTGGGAGGCAACTCAATATTTAGTTTTATTTAGTTTAATTTATCTTTTCAGTTGATTTTTTTTAGGATAATTTGAATATGTTGAAGGAAGAGCTTAAATTTTCAAAGGCATGTGCTGGACCAAAAATATAGTCAGGTGTATTCTTTCTTATTCTTTATTATATCTTTTATTTTTTCTTCTCTATTAAGGATAATGTCGATTAAGTTAGGAGAGAGAAAAATAAAAATTTTAAAATTTTAAGTCCTCAAAAAAGTTAGTATTTAGTATTTAGACACCTGATTATGCTTAAGAATCGAATTAAACTAAGCATTTTATAAAAAAAATTGATGCACAAATCTAAGAATCTATGAGATATTGAGGAATCAAATATTAAGAAAATTTAATAAAGAATTAAGTTCAGAATATAAAAATTTTTTCCTTGGAGCATTTCTAATTTTTTTCTACTAGCATCAAAGAAAAGTCTACTTTTTATAGACATGTGTAGGATAACCATATATTTCTTCATATAAAAAATTAAATAAAATAGTTTTCATATAATAAATTAAATAAAATAGTTTTCAAATACTTCTCACTGAGTAACCGAGCCTCTTTGCCTAAGCAAGCATTGAGTTTCGCATCGAAAGGTGGAAAGGGCAAAGAAGCTTATTATAAAGCTAGTCTTAACTCATAGCCTATTTGATTCGAGCTAGTAAGCTCGAGGGATATTCTATACCTAGTGTCTTAAAGCCAACTGGTTTAGGTGTCGTTGGTCCAAGACTTACTATATGGATCAAATAGGAAGCTTAATGGGTTAAGACACTCAATAGTGGTACAATATTAAAAAAAAAATATTGGTTTCCTACTGAGTAACCAGATCCCATTGCCTAAGTAAGCAATGATGTTCGTGTCAAAAAGTGGGTAATGCAAAAATAAAAATCAATAAATGAAGGATGAAAGTAGCAATACACTTATCTATATGAAAGTTTAGATAAATTAGAGATAAAGATAGGATAATTTAGAAAAAGTTTAAAAAAATTTAATAATTTTTTACTTAATTTTTCTATTGATAAGTATTAATACCCTAATAATATATTTCACTTAAGCTCTACTGAATATCAATGGCTATTTTGAAAATTGCTTAGATAAAATTCGAAACTCTAAAGTTAAAAGGTATTTAAAACTAAATTCTTTCTTTACTCGAGGATGAGCAAAGCTTAAGTTAGGGGGTATGATAAGTATCATAAATTTATCAATAAAATTATTAATTTATTAATTAATTTATATTAATTTTTAAAAATTAATGGTTAATTTATATATAATTTTTAAGAAATTAATATTTTTATTAATTAAAAATAATTAAAAAATAATAAAAATTAAAAAATAAAATTTTATTATCAATAGAAAGAAATCATTTTTCTAATGATAACAAAATAAATTTGAAGTAAAATAGAGCTAAAACGGAGAAGATATGAATTTTTAAAGATAAAAAAAAATTAAATAAAATAAGAAAAATGGCTTAGCCGGCTCCGCAAGTCAAGACACCAAGCCAAGCCAAGCTGTTAAAGCCAACTCAGCTATAGAAGCCATCAGTCGGTCCATGATCTAGGCGTGGACCGTCAGCTCAGCAGAAATCGATGAATCACGAAGCGATACGTGGTGGACCTAGACCCTTAAAGGGTTCACAGAAAATCCATCGTGATCTACAAGGTAAAAAGATAATTTTGCATCAAAGTAGTGAGCGCTGTTTGGTTGCGGTGTATGGTGCAGTCGGTCCATGCGGTCCATAGCAATAGTAAAGGTGCGATCGAATGGCTCTGGTAGCTTACAGTCAAGATCGAACGACTGTGGTTATTTTTGAATTTGATTCAGCTTCAGACTTCATGTGGATCTTCATCCAATGACAGTGCTCGATCTAGGGGATGATTCGATGGGCTAGAATGCTCCCGACGGTGATCAGAATTTCTGACTCGCGATCAGTAGCAAGATTTTCTCCATCAATAAGTGATCGAATGACCAAAATTTAATCTGACTTGATCGGGCTGATGCATATTCGATTTTGATGATTTTTGGTCCGTTGGATTTCTATCAATGGCCAGATTTCATCCAGAGCAATAGAATTCATCCAAGACTCCTTTTAATCCAATTTTCACTCAAATTTTTCCATATTTTGATGATCAAAGAGCTCATTAGTCCCACATTGCCCAGAAGAAAACTCTCCAGCCCTCCTAGCTCTATAAAATGGACCCCAGGCCTCTAAAAATCTACATCTCCGATCAAAGTGAAGCTTTGGTATAGGGTGAAGCCATGCTCTAGGTTAATGGCTACTTTGAGGCAACTGATGCTGAGAGAAAAAGCTAGGCTTCTACACCATCTTTCCACCCATGCCGATCCAAGATCAGAGATCAGGCTATTTTATTTTATTATTATTTTTTTAAAAGTCCATATATTTAAATTCTAAAATAATAATTAATGTAATATTTATTTTATATTTTTAAATTTTATGCTCTTTATTTTTATTGTAATTTAATTTCTATATTTTAATTATTGCTTTTTATTTTTCTGCAAGTAGATGGTAAGATCTAATTAGTAGATCTTAATACCAAGTTTACTTTTCTACATAATTTAATTTTTACTTTACAATTTTAACTTTTAATTTTTGATTTCAAATTCTATTTTCAAATCTTTTTCTTTTTCATTTAAAAAAATCAAAGATTTTAAATCTAAAAATATTACCTTTCTTGTAGATTCGACCCGACTCATTGCTATCTATGCATTTTTAATTATTTTAAGAAGTCGGATTAAATTGATAAACATGGTGTCTTAACGACAACATCACGTTCCTATCAGATACATCCCTTGAGTTAATGGCAATGATAATTCTCATTTTCAAGAGTTGAAAATTCAAGATATGAATTTTCATTATTAACTCATAAAATGCTCCTAACCGTAGGATCATCATGAGGATGGTTATTGATCCAGAAGGTTGATGTACAGTCGCTTCTTTATAGTAGATGAGTCTCGAGTCTACGGTGTAGAGACACCAAAATGAGTATAGGTACTCATTAGAGAACGAGGGCACTGAGTGTGACCATCTCGAGTAATCATTAGAAAGTCTACCTTCTCATCGATGACTAGCTCGAAGCTGCAGTGGTGTGTCTAATTCTTTGACCTGAGGTGCATCGGCAGTTCACCTTAAGGGTGTTATAGTTTGACTACACCATGACTCGGTCTCCTAGCCATTCAGAATCCAGAGGTGTATGTTGGTTATAGCTTGTTCATTGTAGGAATTAGATTGCACCAAGAGGAAATCTATCTACCTCGATAGATGAGGAGCAACCCTATGATGATCATGAGAATCAAATCCATAAGCCTATGGCCATGACAGAGTGAAATAATAGAAAGAATTTCTATTAAGATTTTCACATTGGATTTAAATTGAATGATTAATTCATATGATGGATATTAGGGTTTGACGAGTTCACCTTAACCCTAATCCGATCGGGGCTCAAGATAGAAGAACTTAATCACACGGTAACTGCACCGAGAGGTTTATTTTTAGTTCTGTTGGGTTACCAACATATACTATTAGGTGTCACTTATGGATTTTGGGAGCAATTAGAATGATTTAGATGATCAATCATTCTAGTTGTCTAAATCAGAAAATGTTTTGATCCATCGGAAGGTATTTCGATGATGTCGATGATAGAGATCACGATATATCTCATTGCTATACGAAACTGAACCTAACTAGAACACACAAACAAGGGTTTGAATCTAGATAGCATCAATTGGACTAACCTAGTTCAATTGATTTGAATTAGATTCAATTAGGTTCAAGAAAATCATGCTAGCACACAATTGAGCTTAATATTCTCCTTCGACATTCATCAAATGTTGTCTCGACTGAGCCAAAAATATTTTGGCTAACTCAGGTACCTTTACTTGGTCTGACCGATGCTTGTCCAAATCAGAAAAGGGTTATCTTAATTTATGGGATAAATATGAGATAATACCTACCATTTTTCGTCACCTACTAATTCTTATCTTTTGACTTTGGTCAAGCGTTGACCTTTGACACTTGAACATCTGCCCATGTGTCATGCACCCATAGGAGAGTAGATAGGGATTTGCCCCCTACTAGAAAGAGAAATGGAGGGGGCACACACCTAGGGAGGCGTGCGCCTAGGGATAATGATGCCTAGAGTCCCATATAGATGGGACTCCAGGTTGCTTCATGGAATAAACTTAGGTGATGCCTAAGACTCTACTTTGACAAGTCTTGGCACCACCTAAGGATGTTTGAGAGGGGCTCTCATCTAATTGGATCAGGTGATGTCATCCCACCAATCAAATTTAGATCTGATTAGATGAAGAGACGTGATTGGTCAGGATGATGTGGCACTGCATGGCGCAGCAGGGTCTATATAAACCCTGTCTGCGCCTAGGTTTAGATAGGTTCTCCCCTTGCCCATGCTATATAGCCACCTCCATCTCTCCTCCACATGTACATCTCCCTCTCTCCTTCACACCTACCTCTGATCCTCTCTCTCCTCTCCACGCCCAAGGGGCTTTGGGCTTCAGTTTGGTGCGATCCAGGCAAGAGAAAGGTGACAAGAAAGGAAGAAGGCAGCACTGCTGCAAGAGACGACATCGGATCTTCAAAAGTTATTTTGAAGACCTTCAGGATCAGATCCAGATTTTATCTTTGGAGAAAAAATTAAGAAGAAGGAGATGTCTAAATTCTGTCCGAGTGAATACCAGTAGAGGCCAGGTGATTGCTTAGCTACATCCAGAACCTCAAGCAATCAATAGGATCATCATAGGATAATAAGATTACCCAAGAACATGGTATAAATTAAATCTAATTTAATTTAATTTATTTTATTTTATTAGATCTATTAAATTAAATCTAAGAAGTATCAAATCTAATTTAGATCTAAGAAAAAAATTTTTGAAATATTTCTCTTGGTCAAATCAGATTTGAACGAACCTAACCCGAGAAACAGGATTTTTTCCTTAAACTGGTATCAGAGCCAAGTTTTCATAAATTAATTAGATCTAATTTTAATTTATTTTTGATCTAATAATTAAGTAATTTTAGATATCACATGAGATATGATTATATCTAAAATCAAAAAAATTAAAAATTAAATAATTTAGATCTAAGTTGTACAAGATACATGACTAGTTGTAGAATAGAATTATTCTATGTATAGTCTTGAATGATCATAATTTAATTTAATTAAGTTAAAATTTTTAGATCTATTTATTTATTTTTTTTAATATTATAAATATTATAATAAGATCTAAAAAATAAAAAATAAAATTATTTAATTTTTAGTTCATATGGGATATGATGAATGCATGTTTAGACTAATTGTAGAATAGTTCTACATAAATATCTAGAATAGAATTTATTTTGATATGATCAATTTAAATTTATTTTTTTAGATGGTTATGAGATAATTTATATCTAAAAATATGCATGATATGATACATGAGATGTATGCAAAATATGTTTAAAGTTAAATCAATTTTATATATGAGATATATGATCTAACTAGTTTTGTAGTTTTCATATTTTGGATTAAGGCGTTCCCCTTAGCCGTCCGATCATATGAATAAAGTAGGATTTAGATGCCCTCTCTTTTCATTCGATGGGGTATTCTTATGATGTGTAGGGGTGCTGCACGTTCATCCTTAATCAAAAATCCAAAAACTTAATTTCTGCAAAACCCTAGATCCTAAAATCCTAGAATTTTATTTACATATTTTATTTGTGAATCCTAAACTTAATTAAAAATTAAATGAAATATGTTAAGTCTAAAAATTAAGAATTTTTAGATTTAAGAAATATTCATAAAATTGGGTTCGGGCTGGGGTAGCTCACTTAGGTCTAAGCGGTTGATCAAATCGAATCAAGAGTTGGTTAGATGGGATCAAGGGTGCTTAAATTGATTAGCCTAATAGGATTAAGTTTGGGTCAAGATCGAGTCACGTGAGTGATCGATCAAGCTAAGATCTAATTAGGCTTAGTGGTTAGAGTCTGGATTGTAGGCTAACCCGATTGGTTCTGTCTCAATAATTTGATGTCTAAGGTAAGTTTGGCAGATACGATCAACTGATTTTTAATTGAAAGCTACTCGACTCGAATGCATTCTTATTGAGTTAATGGCATATTCCTTCCATCGGTCTTACTTACCTAGCTATATTTATTGGCTCAGTCCTAATCTGAGGTGGCCAATAATCCAAGCTAACCCATGCCACTAGGTTAGTCATAATGGTTATGACTATGTCAAGTCTAGTTTAATAAGACTTAAATCAAATCTTCCTAAGAAAAGATTAAGTTTAAGGTCTTCCACCATTGTAGATGTGCGGACTCTTTCTGGAGTTGATTGTTCTCGACTGGTTACAATGGTTTTGTTGCACCGAGAAGAAGCAACCACCCACAAAAAATCATTAACCATGAAGATTTTTACATCTCTACAGAGGGAGTGTAGGAATTCAAGAAAATAGTGGGAACTAATTTATTTAAAAATAAAATCTCTAAATAAATTGGTCAAATCTTAATTACAATATCTAACTAAAAACTTTGACTTTTTATAGAAAAATATCTGCATCCAACCTACTAGCACATATCCTGGATACCCATAGACTGATCGGACCAAATTACAAAGATTGGCTCTAGAACTTCAAAATCATTTTGGGTTCTGAGAAGTTAACTCATGTATTAGACTAGGACCCTCCCACCTTACCAGCTCGTCCATCAGCTGAACATATAGAGTCTCCTGACAAGTAGATGGATGGAGATAATAAGACCAGATACTATATGTTCGGCTCAATGTCCGATGAGCTTTCATGCCAATATAAAGATATCAGGACTGCTCGCCAAATGTTGGCTCACGTACAAGAGATGCTTGGTGAATAGAGTCATGTAGCCATGTATCAAGTCACTAAATGACTATTCAAGGCTAAAATGTGTGATGGGCAATTAGTCCAAGATCATTGTCTGATGATAATCAAGAATTTGGAAGAGCTTGAGAAGCTCAGGTGTGAAGTTGGACCTTGGATTCTGCAGAATGATATAATTCTGCAATCCTTGACTGATGCATATGGGCAATTCATCATGAACTACCATATGCATAAACTTCAAAATTTCCTGATCGAGCTCATGAACATACTGGTTACTGCTGAGCTTTTCGTGAAAGATCCTAAAGGCTCAGTGCTTGCTATGGAACAGGCTTCTTCCAAGAGAAAGTCTTTTGGAAAGAAGAAGAAGTCTGTGAAAAAGCAGAAGATGAAAGGAGGAAAAAAAAAGACAGAGATAAAGAAGAAGGCCGCTGATAAAGAAAAGTATTTCCATTGCAATAATAACGGCCACTGGAAGTGAAACTTCCCTACTTACCTGGCCACCCTGAAGAATATGAAGGAGGCAGGTCCTTCTGGAGGTATGCTCGTTATTGAGTCTAATCTTACGATTTCTTCTGCATCCAGTTGGGTGCTTGACTCTGGTTCTAGTGCTCATTTGTGCACTTTCATGCAGGATCTTGAGGATAGCAGGAGGCTGAGGGATCGTGAGATGATCCTATGTGTTGAAAATGGAGCAAGAGTTGCTGCAGTGGCCGTGGGAACATACCCTCTTCGATTACCATCTGGTTTAGACTTAGTTTTGAAAGACTGTTATTATGTGCCTGCAGCTAGCAGGAATTTGATTTCTGTTTCATGCTTAGCACAAGAAGGCTATGTGATTACCTTCTTTAAGGACCATTGTAACATTCTTTATGAAAGAAATAAAATTGCAAATGGTTTCCTTATTAATGATCTTTATCAGCTACATATTGATGTACCTATTTTAACTATCGAGCAAAACGTGAATGCCAAACGACCTAGGGATAGTCCAAATGATAGATATCTATGGCACCTGAGATTAGGTCATATAGCAGAAGATAGGATCAACAAATTGGAGAAAAATGGGCTATTGAGTCCATTGACTTCCGAGTCATATCCAACTTGTGAATCTTGTCTTCAAGGCAAAATGACTAAACTCCCTTTTGTTGGACATGGGGAGAGGGCCACAGATCTCCTTGCCCTAGTACATACTGATGTGTGCGGCCCATTTGATGTGCCGGCTAGAGGCAATTTTGTCTACTTCATTACCTTTACCGATGATCTGTCTAGGTATGGGTATGTGTATCTTATGAGACACAAGTCTGAAGCTTTTGAAAAGTTCAAAGAATTCAGACATGAAGTAGAAAAACAAACAGGAAAACCCATTAAGGTTCTTCGATCAGATCGAGGAGGTGAATACCTTAGCAGGGAATTCCTAGACTATCTCAAGGATAATGGCATAGTCTCTCAATGGACTCCACCAGGAACACCTCAACTCAACGGGGTTTCAGAATGGAGAAATCGGACTCTATTGGATATGGTTCGATCCATGATGAGCTTCACAGACCTCCCTGATTTTCTTTGGGGACACTCATTGTTAACTTCAATCTATCTACTGAATAGGGTTCCCTCTAAAACCGTTCCTACCACACCGTATGAGATATGGCACGGTAAGAAACCAAGTCTG
The DNA here is from genome assembly GCA_006176705.1 of Cocos nucifera. NCBI lineage: Eukaryota > Viridiplantae > Streptophyta > Magnoliopsida > Arecales > Arecaceae > Cocos > Cocos nucifera. Next base: position 15,745 of record QRFJ01006244.1, on the reverse strand, counting down.
AGTCATCTCAGAATTTGGGGTTGTCCGGCTCATGTCAAAAGACAACAAGCGGACAAGTTAGAGTTTAGGTCCTTTAGAGCTCGATTCATAGGATATCCTAAAGAGTCATTAGGATACTATTTCTACATTCCAGAAGACCACAATGTGATTGTGAGTCGACATGCCATCTTTCTTGAAAAATAGTTTATTCAAGATAGCGGCATTGGAAAGCAGATCAAGCTTGATGAGAAAGTCTCACAAGCAGAACGAGCTAAGGACCAAGTGGAACCAAATCAGGTTGAGCCAATAAGAACACTACCTCCTCCACCTCGTAGATCGGAAAGAGTTTTCCATCCCCCTGAAAGATACTTAGGTATTATTTCAGAGGATGTAGAGGAAATGTTCCTCGTAGGTAATGGTGCTCATGGTGATGATCCCAAAACCTACAATGACGAGGCGATATCAGATATCGACTCCGAGAAATGGCTAGAGGCAATGCAGTCAGAAATTGACTCGATGCACTCAAACCAAGTCTGGACCTTGGTAGATCCACCAGAAGGTATAGTACCTATTGGGTGTAAATGGATCTTCAAGAGAAAGATTGGTGCAGATGGGAATGTGGAGACATTCAAGGCTAGATTAGGTGGCAAAAGGTTATAGTCAACGCGAAGGCATTGACTATCAGGATACCTTTTCCCCAGTAGCTATGCTAAAATCCATCCGCACATTGCTTGCTGTTGCAGCCTATTTCGATTATGAAATATGGCAAATGGACGTGAAAACGGCATTCTTAAATGGATATCTTGAGGAAGATATCTATATGGAACAGCCGCTAGGTTTCACATCCAGTGATACTGATCACAAGGTTTGCAAGCTGCAAAGGTCCATATATGGACTTAAGCAAGCATCTCGGAGCTGGAACACTCATTTTTCAATGATGTGATCAAAAAGTTTGGTTTCATCAAAAATGAAGAGGAACCATGTGTTTTCAAAAAGGGTCAGTGGGAGCGCTGTTGTCTTCCTCGTATTGTACGTGGATGACATCCTCCTTATTGGGAATGATATTCCCATGTTGACATCAGTCAAGATGTGGTTGTCCAAAGGAATTCTCCATGAAAGACCTAGGTGAAGCATCCTTTATTCTAGGAATTAAGGTCTATAGGGATAGACCGAATAGGATGCTAGGACTTTCACAGAAGATGTACATAGAGGAAAGTACTAAAGAGGTTTAGTATGGAAAACTCTAAGAGGGGATTAATACCCTTCAGACATGGTATTCATCTTTCCAAGAAGATGTGCCCTAGCACACCTGAGGAAATAGAATGCATGAGCAAGATCCCTTATGCTTCTGCAATAGGGAGCCTCATGTATGCCATGCTATGTACACGACCTGATATAGCCCATGCTGTGAGTGTCACAAGCAGATATCAGTCAAATCCAGGTGAAGAACACTGGACTTCTGTGAAATGTATCCTTAAGTACTTGAGAAGAACTAAGGATATGATGTTGGTCTTTGGTAATGGAGAACTCCAAGTCCAGGGATACACAGACTCGGATTTCATGTCCGATATAGATGATCGAAAGATCAGGGAGTCTGTTTGTGTGCAATGGTGGTGCTGTCAGCTGGAAGAGTTTCCAAGCAGAACAGTGATAGCAGATTCCATCCATGGAAGCAGAATATATCGCTGCATCAGAAGCTACGAAGGAAGTTATTCTAGGTACAAGAAGTTTGCCACAGCGAATTAGGAGTGAATGCCATCAGATGCCATTCCTCTATACTGCGATAACAATGGCACCATAGCCCTTGCTAAAAAGCTGAGATCTCATCAGAAATTCAAGCACATTGATCGACGATACCATCTCATCCACGATTATCTCGAAAAAGGTTACATCGAGATTAAGAGAGTCGACTCTGCAGACAATGTGGCAGACCCACTTACAAAGTCCGTTTGGGCCAGCAGAAGATCGAAGCCCATCTTGAAAAGATGGGACTTAGAATTATAGCCAATTGGCTTTAGATCAAGTGGGAGTTTGTTAGATACGTATGCCCTAGAAGTCAGAATTAGCTGATACTTGTTATACACTTCTAAGGGCAAAATTATAATTTTAACTATAAATAATAAAATGAATTATTTTCTATCATAATGTGTATTTAGTGTTTGTGATACTGATAAGTACCATAAATTCATCAATAAAAATATTAATTTATCAATTAATTTATATTAATTTTTAAGAATTAATGGTCAATTTATATATAATTTTTAAGAAATTAATATTTTTATTAATTAAAAATAATTAAAAAATAATAAAAAATAAAAAATAAAATTTTATTATCAATAGAAAGAGCTCATTTTTTATCACAACAAAATAAATTTGAAGTAAAATGGAGCTAAAATGGAGAAGATATGAATTTTTTAAATATAAAAGAAAAAAATTAAATAAAAAAAGAAAAATGGCTCAGTCGGCTTCGCAAGCTAAGCCGTCAAAGCTGACTCAGCCAGTCCATGATCCAGGCGTGGACCGTCAGCTCAGCAGAAATTGACGAATCACGAAGCGACATGTGGTGGACCTAGATCCTTAAAGAGTTCATAGAAAATCCATCGCAGTCTATAGGGTAAAAAGGTAATTTTGCATCAAAGCAGCGAGTGCTGATTGGTGGCGGTGAATGGTGCAGTCGGTCCACGCAATCCATGGCAATAGTAAAGGTGCGATCGGATGGCTCTGGTAGCTTACGGTCAAGATCAAACGACTGTGGTTATTTTCGGATTTGATTCAGCTTCAAACTTCATGCGGATCTTCATCTAATGGCAGCGCTCGATCTAGGGGATGATCCAATGGTCCAGAATGCTCCCAGCAGTGATCAAGACTTCTGACGTGCGATTAGCGATAAGATTTCCTCCATCAACGTATGATCGGATGGTCAGAATTTAATCCAACCTGATCGGACTGATACACATTCGATTTTGTTGATTTTTGGTCCGTTGGATTCCTATCAATGGCCAGATTTCATCCAGACTAACAGAATTCATCCAAGACTCCTTTTAATCAGATTTTCATTCGAATTTTTCCATATTGATGATCAAAGAGCTCATTAGTCCCACATTGCCTAGAAGAAAACTCTCCAGCCCTCCTAGCTCTATAAAAAAGACCTCAGGCCTCTGGAAATCGACATCTTCGGTCAAGGTGAAGCTTTGGTACAGGATGAAGCCAAGCTCTGGGTTAATGGCTATTTCGAGGCAACTAGTGCTGGGAGAAAAAGCTGGGCTTCTACACCATCAATCCAGCCATGCCGATCCAAGATCAGAGATCAGGCTATTTTATTTTATTTTATTTTATTTTATTTTTAAATTTTATGTATTTAAATTTTAAAATTTTAATTAATGTAATATTTATTTTTATGTTCTTTAATTTTATGCTCTTTATTTTTATTGTAATTTTATTTCTATATTTTAGTTATTACTTTTTATTTTTCTGCAAGTAGATGCTAAGATCTAATTAGTAGATCCTAGTACCAAGTTAACTTCTCTGCATAATTTGATTTTCACTTTGCAATTTTAATTTTTAATTTTTGACTTCAAATTCAATTTTTTTTTTTTTTTAAAAAAAAATTAAAAATTTTAAATCTAAAAATACTACATATCCTGTGGATTCGATCTGACTCACTACTATCTATGCATTTTTAATTATTTTAAAAAGTTAGATTAAATTGATAAACATCGTGTCTTAACGATAACATCGCGTTCCTATCATATTTTTGGTGCCATTATCGGGAAAGGAATAGTTGCTATTTTTTCTTTGATTTCTTTGATTTTTTTATAAATGAATTATAAATATTTTTGTAAATATTGCTTACTAACTTTTTATTTATTTTGTAGGAAAAAAAAAGAAAAAAAGGAAAAAAGCATCTAATCTTTATGAGATCAATCCTAACTCTAGTCCTCTTTTCTTTTTATTTATTTATTTACTTTATTTTAAAATTAATTTAAAAATTATCCATTTAAACCTAATTAAAATTCTCATGATAAGATTAGGAATCCTAATTGTTTAAAGCATGCATCATATTAGTTTTATTTTTATTTTTATTTTTATTTTTTTTGGTGATTGCTGGAGGCATGGTAAGCCCTTCAGAATTCAATTAGTTGCATACATCTAGTTTAAATTATATAGAACTCTTTGATTAAATTTTTTTTTTGCATATCAAATTAAGGGCAACATCCAATTAAACAAGATAAGGTGAAGATTTGATCACCCTTCCTTGGCCCACAAACAACCAACCAGCATCCTGTATTGATCTAAGCCTTTAATTTTAAAATTAATTAGACATCAGCCCTAGGAACTCGAGCTCAATAGGACAAGAAATCCTAAGAGTTGAACTAGCTTAGGGTTAGTCAATTTGACTGGTATCTAGGAAAGTAGTTTAGGGATGACTGGGCTCGAAGGAAGGTAGCTTTTAATTGGTTCCGTTCGCTTACCTGGCCAAGCATAATTGGTATCTAAGGCAAACAACGGGAGGATTCTCACCGATCTTACACTTACCTAGTCAGTTGATTAGCTGATCCTATACTTGGAGGGCTTGAAGGTGACCTTGGCAGTTCGGAGCTATCTAGATCTAGGATAATCCTTAGTCAAGGTTGATTGACCAACTTTATTGCTAACCAACATCAAACCTAATTAAACTTAATTCTTCTATCTCTTCTTAGTTCTAGGACTCCATAGGACCTCTTCTTTAGGACTTTTATTTCTTTCTTATTTTTTTTCCTTCTTCAAAAATAAAATAAAATAAAATTAAAAATTAAATTAAACTAACTAAAAAAATATTAAAAATAATAATTAAATTAAATTAAAAAAAATAATTTAAATAATTTAAATTTTTTTAATATAATAAAATAATAAAAGGATATAAAAAATATTTTAAAAAAAATTTTGAACCAGACGTTAGGGTTGCACTAGTACATGCATGGTAGGAAATTGCTTTACCTGATCTAGTTGAACCAAACCATAAAATTAAAAGACCGAATTGTATTAAACTCGATAATCAAATGGCTAAAAAGTTTAGAGAACCACTTAAGCAGATGAAGAAATATTTTATTTCTTCCACCTATAACCCATCAACTTGTATCCAGTTATTTGAAATTCATGCTACCCACTATGAGATCAAGCCAACTACAATCCAGATGCTTCCATCTTTTTATGAGAACACCAATGAAGATCCTTATAAATATCTAGATGAATTCTTAAAAATCTACTCTATGGTGAGAATTTAAAATTTAACTAATGATGCCCTCAGAGTAATTTTATTTCTCTTATCATTAAAAGACAAAGCCAAGTATTGGCTTGGCATAATAGGGAGATCAATTAAAACTTGGGCTGACTTGCAAAGTGAATTTCTTAAAAAAAATTATTCCATAGACCGCACCAATATTATAAGGTGAGCTATCACTGGATTTACTCAGCTTCTAGGGGAACATATTCACGAGTCATGGGAGAGACTTAAGGAACTTCTTAGAAAATGTCCACACCATAGCCTGTCTAAGTGGCAAATAGTTCAAGCTTTCTATGAGGATTTAGGAGATCAATACAGACAGATGGTAGATGCATCCTATGGAGGTGCATTCATGAACAAGAGTGAGGATGAAGCCTATACCTTATTTGAAATCCTGAATGAAAACTCAATTAACCATGCTTCATTATCTTTCTACCAAATCTGGGCAGGGATCCATGAATTTAAACATCTAGAATCTAGTCCTAAGACTAATTCAAATTTGATAAATAAAGTGAACTTTTTTGCTCAGAATTTAGATCAAGTCCTAACCCTGGATCAACAATCTCCTGCATAATTCACATCATCTTCTAATTATCAGGAGATTTGATCAATCTATGCTAGCCCAACCCATCATGTGAGTGAATGTCCTACGATTGCACAGTTTCCACCTTTTATCCAAGAACAAGTCCAAGCTGCTAAAGGCTACTCCAAGCCAGTTAATGATCCATTTTTAAATTCATATAACTCTGGCTGGATAAACCATCCTAATTTTTCTTGGAAATCATAATAGACTCAGGCTCAGACCCAAACTCCACCAATGCAAAATTATCAGAATAGACCTCAATACCAGAACTATGCTTATAACATAGGTCAGCCTAGTAAGCCTTTCCAGCCACCACATCATAATCAGCCCTCATACCCACCTCCTCAATAGACCAATCTAGCTGATGATAGATTTAACCAACTTCAACAATTGATTCTAACTCAACAGCAATCTATCGCTAGGCTAGAAGCTCAAATTGGACAACTAGCTGAATCTAACATGAGGAGAGAACTAGATCAACTACCGAGCCTACCAATTTCAAACAACCCACTTAATATCCATCAACCACCTAGACCAAGTTATCAATTTAATGTCTTACTTAAGAATCCTCAATTTGAGAATACCAAAGTAATTCCTAAACTTAAAAGCTATAGGATTCTTATGGACCCATACCAAGATCAGGTGAGAGAAGCTAGTACTAATGATAGTCAAAATAAAAATTTAGAGGAACATATTAGTATTGAGACTAACCACATAGAAGAACCTGAGTCAGGAATTAGTACTAATGCTGGTTCTAGTTTAAATTAGATAGACATATGAAAAAAGAGAATAGATGATTTACCCAAGACTTATAAACCTAATGTCCTATTTACTTCAACCTTAGAAGCCAGTTCTTCTTACAAAAATCAAGAGGCATGTAATGAAGTGTCAATGGCGTTGTTTAAACAAGATCATATTAATTTACCTTTAGAATTAAAACCACCTTTAGTCATCATTCCAGGACCCATTGAATCAAACTTAACTCCTAAAACTCCATTCATGAGCATTTTAGAAGAATAAATAGGAGAAATTCTTAATAAACATGGATCTGAGAATGGGGTCACAAACTATATTCTCCTAATTAACAATGAATATATCAATAATGGGATTATAAATCAACTTTCTAAGATTGGCAATCTAAAGCCATTAGAATTTGTCAATCTAGTATTCGATATAGGATAGTTAAGCTGCATTGTGTCTGGCTGAAGATGGTAAACTTAGCACTTGTTGGGAGGCAACCCAATATTTAGTTTTTTTTAGTTTAATTTATCTTTTTAGTTGATTTTTTTTTAGAATAATTTGAATAAGTTGGAGGAAGAGCTTAAATTTTCAAAGACATGTGCTGGATCAAAATTATAGTCAGTGTATTCTTTCACGTTCTTTATTATACCCTTTATTTTTTCTTCTCTATTAAGGACAATGTCAATTAACTTGGTGGGGAGAAAAATAAAAATTTTAAAATTTTAAGTCCTAAAAAAAGTTAGTATTTAGTATTTAGACACCTGATTATGCTTAAAAATTAAATTAAACTAAGCATTTTTGAAAGAAAATTTATTCACAAATCTGAGAATCTGTGAGATATTGAGGAATTAAGTATTAAAAAAATTCAATAAAGAATTAGGTCTAGAACATAAAAAGTTTTTTCTTGAAGCATTTCTAATTTTTTTCTACTAGCGTCAAAGAAAAATCTACCTTTTACATGTTAGATATATGTGCCCTAGAAGCCAGAATTGGCTGACACTTGTAATACACTTCTAGGGGCAAAATTGTAATTTTAACTAAAATCAATAAATGGGTTATTTTCTATCACATATGTGTATTTAGTGTCTGTGATACATCCTTTGAGTTAATGGTAATGATAATTCATATTTTCAAGAGTTGAAAATTTAAGACATGAATAATCATTATTAACTCATAAATTGCTCCTGACCATAGGATCATCACGAGGATGGTGATTGATCCGAAAGGTTGGTGTACAATCGCTTCTCTTTAGTAGATGAGTCTTGAGTCTACGGTGTGGAGACACCGGAGCGAGAGTATAGGTACTCGTTAGAGAACGAGGGCACTGAGCGTGACCACCTCGAGTAGTCATTAGGGAGTCTACCTTCTCGTCAATGACTGACTCGATGCTGCAGTAGTGTGTCTGGTTCTTTGACCTGAGATGCATCGATAGTTCACCTTGAGGGTGTTATAGTTTGACTACACCATTACTCGGTCTCCTAGCCATATGGAACCCTGAGGTGTATGTTGGCTATGACATGTTCATTGTAGGAACTGGATTGCATCAAGATGGAATCTATCTACCTCGGTGGTAGAGGAGTAGCCCTATGATGATCATGAGAATCAAGTCCAGAAAATCCATGGCCATGGTAGAGTGAAATAATAGAAAGAGTTTCTATTTAGATTTTCACATTGGACTCGAATCGAATGATTACATCATATGACAGAGACTAGGGTTTGACGAGTTCACCTTAACCCTAATCTGATCGGGGCTCAAGATAGAAGAACTGAATCACACAGGTAGCTGCACCAAGAGGTTCACATTCAGCTCTGATGGGTTGCCACCATATACTGCTAGGTGTCACTGGTGGATTTTGGGAGCAATTAGAATGATTTAGATGATCGATCATTCTAGCTGTTCGAATCAGAAGAGTTCTGATCCATCGAAAGGAGTTTCGATGATGTCGATGATAGAGATCATGACATATCCCATTACCATACAGAACTGAACCTAACTGGGTCACACAAATAAGGGTTTGAATCTGGTGATCATCAATTGAACTGATCTAGTTCAATTGATCTGAATGAGATTCAATTAGGTTCAAGGAAATCGTGCTAGCACTCGATTGAACCTAACGTTCTTCTTTTGCTATCATAAATAAGTTGTCCTGTCTGAGCCAAAGGAGTTTGTGCTCAAACAGAGGCCTTCATATGGTCTGACTGGAGGAGGTTGTCCAAGTCAGAAAAGGTTGTCTTATTTGTAAGACATTACCTGCCATTTTTGGTCACCTGCCATTTCTTGTTCTTTGACTTTGGTCAAAAGTCTACCTTTGACTGGTCAAACGTTGACCATTGACACTTTGACTTTTGACCACATGTCATGCACCTATTGGAGAGCTGGTGGGGGCCTGTCCCCCTGCCAGAACCTGGCAAGGAGAAGGGCGCACGCCACCCTAGGCGTGTGCCCAAGTTGGAGGCGCCTAGGAGTCCTTGTTGGACAAGGACTCCATCTCCTTTTTGGATTCCAATTAGAGTTCTTCTAAGAACCAACTTTGACTGGTCTTAGGCACCCTCTAAGGAGGAATCCAGGGGTCTCTATTCCCACCAATCAGATTTAGATCTGATTTCACAAAGGGTTGTGATTGGTTGGGAGGAAGAGGAGTTGGATCACGCTTAGTCTATAAATAAGACCCTGCGCCCAACTCAGATTAAGCAATTCAATTGAGAATTGAGAAACCCCACCCCAAGGCTGCCTCTCCCCTCCTTCTCCATGCCATAGTCTCTTCTCCCCTTGCTCTCCACGTCCAAAAGGAGTTTTGGACCTTGGTTGGTGCGATTCAGATCAAAGAAAGGCGATCAAAAACAAGAAGGCTGCGCTGCTGCAAAGGACGACTGCTCATCTTCAAAAGAGTTTTGAAGATCCTCCAGATCAGATTCCAGATCTGATTTTTGGAGGTATGATAGAGAAGAAGAGGATCTCCAGATCCAACCCGAGTGGATACCGGTAGAGGCCAGGCGCTTGCGTGGCTAAGATCCAGAACCTTCCGCTGCAAACAGGATCATCAACAGGGTAATAGGATTACCCAGATCAGGTAAATTAAATTTGATTTAATTTATCTTTTAATTTTATTTTATTAAAATAATAAGAATTAGATCTAAAATATCAAGATCTGATTGAGATCAAGAGAAAAATTTTTGAAATATATCTCTTGATCTGATCAGATCTGAACGAACCTGGACCGGGAAATCAGGATTTCCCTTCAACTGGTATCAGAGCCATGGTTCTAAATTGTTTAGATCTGAATTTTAAATTTATTTTAATTAGAAAATAATTGATTTCAGATGTCACATGAGATGTGATCAGATCTGAAATTAGAAAAAAATTAAAATTAAATAATTTGGATCTAAGATTAGAAGATATGCATGACTAGTTCTAGAATAGAATAGTTCTATAGAATATTCTTGCATATTTTTGATTTAATCCGATTAAATCATGTTTTAGATCTTTTTATTTACTATTTTCTGATATTATAAGTGTTATAATAACATCTAAAAAATAGCAAATAAAAATTATTTAATTTTTGAATATCATATGAGATATGATTGATGCATGTCTAGACTAGTTGTAGAATAGTTCTACATAATTATCTAGATTAGAATTTATTTTGATTAGATCAATTTAAATCTAATTTTTTAGATTATTATGAGATAATTTAGATCTGAAAATATGCATGATTTGATACATGAGATGTATGCAAAATATGCCATGATTAGATCTACTTTATATATGAGATATATGATATAGATCTGATATTGTTTTGTAGTATTGAATGTTCCTGATTAAGGCGTTCCTCTTGGCCGTCCGGTCATAAGAACGAAGAAGGGTTTAAAGGCCCTCTCTTCCCATTCGATGGGGTGTTCTTATGATGTGTAGGGGTGCTGCGTGTTCGTCCTTAATCAGAAACCCAAAACTTACTTTCTGCAAAACCCTAGATCCTGAAACCCTAGGATTTATTGTGCATATTTTGTTTATGAACCCTACTTAATTAAGAATTAAGTTTATGGAATATTAATTAGGTCTAAAATTGAGAATTTTAGATCTAAGACATATTCATAATACTGGGTTCGGGCTTGGGTAGCTCAATTAGGTCTAAGCGGTTGATCAAACCGAATCAAGAGTTGGTTAGATGGGATCAACAATGCTTAAATTGACCAGCCTAATAGGATTAAGTCTGGGTCAAGATCGAGTCACGATCAAGCAAGACCTAATTAGGCTCAGAGGTTAGAGTCTGGATTGTAGGCTAACCCAATTGGTTCTGGCTCAACAATTTGGTGTCTAAGGTAAGTTTGGCACAGACGACCGACTGATTTTTAATTGGAAGCTACTCGACCTGAATGCGTTCTTGTACGAGTTAATGGCATATTCCTTCCACCGATCTCACTTACCTGGCCATATCTGTTGACACAGTTCTGATCTGAGGTGGTCAATAATCCGAGCTAACCCATGCCACTAGGTTAGTCATAATTGTTATGACTAAGCCAAGTCTAGTTTAATGAGACCTGAATCAATTCTCCCTAAGAAAAGATTAAGTCTGAGGTCTTCCACCATTGTAGATGTGCGGGCCCTTCCCGGGGTTGATTGTTCTCGGCTGGATACAGTGGCTCAGTTGCACCGGGAAGATGCAACCATGTCTATTAGGCATTGGATGCTATGGGCTGGAGGATGAGTTGGGCTCAATATTCCGGATACGGTGAGAGACTCAATTAGGAACCCAGTCTATGCAAATGGTGGGTCTGACTTAACTAAGGAGTGGATCAATATTCTGGATACGGTGAGATTCATGAATTAGAGACCAAGTTTGGGTGCACCATGATTAGAGAATCATTGAACAAGAGTTGTTCACTCATTGGCTAACCCATCACCAATAACTGTTAGGTGAGGTGATGAGTCAGTTGGTGAGACCGCACCACCCACTAGAAATCATTAATCATGGAGATTTTTGCATCTCTACAGAGGGAGTGTAGGGATCCGAGAAAATAGTGGGAGCTAATTTGTTTAAAAATAAAATCCCTAAATAAATTGGTCAAGTCAAAATTACAGTATCTAACTAGAATCTTTGACTCTCTACAGGAAAATGTCTGCGTCCAACCCATTGGCACGTATCCTGGACACACATAGACTGACTGGACCCAATTATAAAGATTGGCTCAGGAACTACAAAATTATTTTGGGTTCGAGAAGTTAACCCATGTTTTGGACCAGGACCCTCCCACCTTACCAGCCCGTCCATCTGTTGAACAGAGAGCGTCTCTGAAAAAATGGATAGACGAAGATAATAAGGCCAGATATTACATGTTGGGCTCGATGTCTGATGAGCTCCAGCGCCAACATGAAGGATATCGGGACTGCTCGCCAAATGTTGGCTCACCTGCAGGAGATGTTTGGTGAACAGAGTCGCGCAGCCAAATATCAAGTCACGAAATGACTTTTTAAGGCTAAGATGCGTGATGGGCAGTCAGTCCAAGATCACTGTCTGACAATGATCAAGGACATGGAAGAGCTTGAGAAGCTCGGTGTGAAGTTGGACTTGGACCTGCAGAACGATATTATTCTGCAATCCTTGACTGATGCATATGGGCAATTCATCATGAATTACCACATGCATAAACTTCAAAATTCCTTGGCCGAATTAATGAATATGCTGGTTACCGCTGAGCTTTCTATGAAAGGTTCTAAAGGCTCAGTTCTTGCTATGGAACGGACTTCTTCCAAAAGAAAGTCTTATGGAAAGAAAAAGAAGTCTGTGAAAAAGCAAAAGGTGGAAGGATCAAAGAAGAAGAAGGCAGAATCCGAAGAAAAAGGCCGATGGCAAAGGAAAGTGTTTCCATTGCAACAGCGACGGCCATTGGAAGCGGAACTGCCCTACTTACCTGGCCACCCTGAAGAACAAGAAGGAAGGTCCTTCTGGAGGTATGCTCGTTATTGAGTCTAACTTACGATTTCTTCTGCATCCAGTTGGGTGCTTGACTCTGGTTCTAGTGCTCATCTGTGCACTTCTATGCAGGGTCTTGAGGATAGCAGGAGGCTGAGGGATGGAGACATGATCCTACGCATCGGTAATGGAGCAAGAGTTGCTGCAGTAGCCGTGGGAACATACCCTCTTCGATTACCATCTGGTTTAGACTTAGTTTTAAAAGACTGTTATTATGTGCCTGCAGCTAGCAGGAATTTGATTTCTGTTTCATGCTTAGCACAAGAAGGTTATGTGATCACCTTCTTTAAGGACCATTGTAACATTCTTTATGAAAGAAATAAAATTGCAAATGGTTTCCTTATTAATGGTCTTTATCAGCTACATATTGATGTACCTGTTCTAACTATCGAGCAAAACGTGAATGCCAAACGACCTAGGGATAGTCCAAATGACAGATATCTATGGCACCTGAGATTAGGTCATATAGCAGAAGATAGGATCAACAAATTGGAGAAAAATGGGCTATTGAGTCCATTGACTTTCCGAGTCATATCCAACTTGTGAATCCTTGTCTTCAAGGCAAAATGACTAAACTCCCTTTTGTTGGACATGGGGAGAGGGCCACAGATCTCCTTGCCCTAGTACATACTGATGTGTGCGGCCCATTTGATGTGCCGGCTAGAGGCAATTTTGTCTACTTCATTACCTTTACCGATGATCTGTCTAGGTATGGGTATGTGTATCTTATGAGACACAAGTCTGAAGCCTTTTGAAAAGTTCAAAGAATTCAGACATGAAGTAGAAAAACAAACTGGAAAACCCATTAAGGTTCTTCGATCAGATCGAGGAGGTGAATACCTTAGCAGGGAATTCCTAGACTATCTCAAGGATAATGGCATAGTCTCTCAATGGACTCCACCAGGAACACCTCAACTCAACGGGGTTTCAGAATGGAGAAATCGGACTCTATTAGGATATGGTTCGATCCATGATGAGCTTCACAGACCTCCCTGATTTTCTTTGGGGACACTCATTGTTAACTTCAATCTATCTACTGAATAGGGTTCCCTCTAAAACCGTTCCTACCACACCGTATGAGATATGGCACGGTAAGAAACCAAGTCTGAGTCATCTCAGAATTTGGGGTTGTCCGGCTCATGTCAAAAGACAACAAGCGGACAAGTTAGAGTTTAGGTCCTTTAGAGCTCGATTCATAGGATATCCTAAAGAGTCATTAGGATACTATTTCTACATTCCAGAAGACCACAATGTGATTGTGAGTCGATACGCATTTTCTGAAAAATAGTTTTATTCAAGAATAGCGGCATTGAAAATAGATCAAGCTTGATTGAGAAATCTCACAAGCAGAAATGAGCTAAGGACCAAGTGGGCCAATCAAGGTTTGAGCCAATAAGAACACTAACCTCTCCACCTCGTAGATGGAAAGAGTTTTCCGTCCTCGCTGAAAGGATACTTAGGTTTGTTTCAGGATGTAGAGAAAAATATCCTCGTAGGTAATCCGGTTCTCATGGAGATGATCCACAACCTACAAAACGAGAGATAATCAGATATCGACTCCGAGAAAATGCTAGAGGCAATGCAGTCAAATTGACGTGATGCTCAACCAAAAGTCTTGGACCTTGGTAGATCCCACCAGAAAGGTAAGTACCTAATTGGAATGTATGGATCTTCCAAGAGAAAGATTGGTGCAAGATGGAAATGTGGAGACATTCAAGGCTAGAATTGGTGGGCAAAAAGATTAAGTCCAACAGCGAAGGCAGAACTATCAGGATACCTTTTTCCCCAGTAGCTATGCTAAATCCATCCGCAATATTGCTTGCTGTTGCCAGCCTATTTCGATATGAAATATGGCCATGGACTAAAACGGCATTCCTTGGAATGGATATCTTGAAGAAGATATCTATATAGGACAGGCCGCTAGGTTTCACATCCAGTGATACTGATCACAAGGTTTGGCAAGCCTGCAAAAGGTCCATAATGGACTTAAGCAAGCATCTCGGAGCTGGAACACTCGTTTCAATGATGTATCAAAATGTTTGGTTTTCATCAAAAACGAAGAGGAATCATGTGTTTTCAAAAAGGGTCAGTGGGAGCGCTGTTATCTTCCCTCTATTGTAAGTCGGGATGACATCCTCCTTATTGGGAATGAATTCCCATATTGACATCAGTCAAGATGTGGTTGTCCAAGGAATTCTCATGAAGACCTAGGTGAAAGCATCCTTATTCTAGGAATTAAGGTCTATAAGAGATAGACCGAATAGGAATGCTAGGACTTCATAAGAAGATGTACTAAGAGAAAAATACTAAAGAGGTTTAGTATAGAAAACTCTAAGAGGGGAATTAATACCCTTCAGACATGGTATTCATCTTTCCAAGAAGATGTGCCCAGCACCTGGGAAATAAACGCATAGAGCAAGATCCCTTATGCTTCGCAATAGGGAGCCTTATGTATGCCATGCTATGTACACGGTCTGATATAGCCCATGCTGTGAGTGTCAACAAGTAGATATCCAAGCAAATCCCGTGAAGAACACTGGACTTCTGTGAAATGTATCCTTAGTACTTGAGAAGAACTAAGGTATGAATGCTGGCTTTGGTATGAGAACTCCTGGTCCAGGAATACACAGGTCGGACTTCATGTCCGAAATATAGATGATCGGAAAGTCGCATCTGGCAAGACTGTTTGTGCGAAAAGAGTTCGTAGCAAACAGTGATACCATCATGAGTGAATTACCTCGAGAGGGTTATGTCGAGGTCAAGAGAGTCAACTCCGCAGATAATGTGGCAGCCCACTTTACATCCATTGGGCCCAGCAGAAGATACGAACCCACCTTTGAGAAGATGGGACTTAGACTTGGTAGCCAATTACTTTAGGACAAGTGGAGATTGTTAGATATATGTGCCCATAGAGCAGAATTGGCTGACCTTCTGTAATACCTCTAGGGGCAATTGTAATTTTGAATAAATCAAATAAATGGGTTATTCTATCACATATTGTATTTAGTGTCCCTGTGAACATTCTTGGTTAATGATATGAATTCATATTTTCAGAGTTGGAATTAGACATGAATAATCATTATTAACTCATAATTGCTCACCTTGACCATAGGATCATCAACGAGCATTGTGATTGATTCCGGAAGTTTTGGTGTACAATCTCTTTCTTTTAGTAGATGAGTCTTGAGTCTATCGTGTGGAGACCAC
>QRFJ01006243.1:35000-57607 GCA_006176705.1 Cocos nucifera | reverse complement strand
CGGTGAAAAGGTATCCTGATAGTCAATGCCTTCACGTTGATATAACCTTTTGCCACCAGTCTGCCTTGAATGTCTCCACCATTCCCATCTGCACCAATCTTTCTCTTGAAGATCCATTTACACCCAATAGGTACTATACCTTCTGGTGGACTCTACCAAGGTCCAGACTGGTTTGAGTGCATCAAGTCAATTTCTGACTTCATTGTCAAGCCATTTCTCGGAGTCGATATCTGATATCGCCTCGTTGTGGTTTTGGGATCATCACCATGAGCACCATTACCTATGAGGAACATTTCTCTATATCCTCTGAAATAATACCTAAGTATCTTTCAGGGAATGGGAAACTCTTTCCGATCTACGAGATGAGGAGGTAGTGTTCTTATTGGCTCAAACCTGATTTGGTTCCACTTGGTCCTTAGCTCGTTCTGCTTGTGAGACTTTCTCATCAAGCTTAATCTGCTTTCCAATGCCGCTATCTTGAATAACTATTTTTCCAAGAAATATGGCATGTCGACTCACAATCACATTATGGTCTTACTGGAATGTAGAAATAGTATCCTAATGACTTTAAGATATCCTATGAATCGAGCTCTAAAGGACCTAAACTCTAAACTTGTCCACTTGTGTTCTTTTGACATAAGCCGGACAACCCCAAATTCTGAGATGACTCAGACTTGGTTCTTACCGTGCCATATCTCATACGGTGTGGGTAGGAACGATTTTAGAGGGAACCCTATTCAGTAAATAGATTGAAGTTAATAATGAATATCCCCAAAGAAAATCTGGGAGGTCTTGTGAAGCTCATCATGGATCGAACCATATCCAATAGAGTTCGATTTTTCTCCGTTCTGAAACCCATTGAGTTGAGGGTGTTCCTGGTGGAGTCCATTGAGAGACTATGCCATTTTTCTTAAGATAGTCTAGGATTCCGGCTAAGGTATTCACCTCCTTGATCGATCGAAGAACCTTAATGGGTTTTCCAGTTTGTTTTCTACTTCATGTCTGAATTCTTTAAACTTTTCAAAGGCTTCAGACTTTGTCTCATAAGATACACATCCCATACCTAGACAGATCATCGGTAAAGGTAATGAAGTAGATAAAATTGCTCTGGCTGGCACATCGAATGGGCCGCAACACATCATTATGTACTAGCGGTAAGGAGATCTGTGGCCCTCTCCCCATGTCCACAACAAAAGGGAGTTTAGTCATTTTGCCTTGAAGACAAGATTCACAAGTTGGAATACGACTCAAAAGTCAATGGACTCAATAGCCCATTTTTCTCCAATTTTGTTAATCCTATCTTCTGCTATATGACCTAATCTCAGGTGCCATAGATATCTGTCGTTTGGACTATCCCTAGGTCATTTGGCATTCACGTTTTGCTCGATAGTTAAAATAGGTACATCAATATGCAACTGATAAAGACCATTAACAAGGAAACCATTTGCAATTTTATTTCTTTCATAAAGAATGTTACAATGGTCCTTAAAGAAGTGATCACATAACCTTCTGTTGCTAAGCAATGAACAGAAAATCAAATTCCTGCTAGCTGCAGGCACATAATAATAGTCTTTTAAAACTAAGTCTAAACCAGATGGTAATCGCAGAGGGTATGTTCCCACGACTACTGCAGCAACTCTTGCTCCATTACCGACGCGTAGGATCATGTCTCCATCCCTCAGCCTCCTGCTATCCTCAAGACCCTGCATAGAAGTGCACAGATGAGCACTAGAACCAGAGTCAAGAACCCAACTGGATGCAGAAGAAACCGTAAGGTTAGACTCAATAACGAGCATACCTCCAGAAGGACCTTCCTTCTTGTTCTTCAGGGTGGCCAGGTAAGTAGGGCAGTTCCGCTTCCAATGGTCGTCGCTGTTGCAATGGAAACACTTTCCTTTGCCATCGACCTTCTCTTTTCGGTTCTGCTTCTTCTTCTTTGATCCTTCTACCTTTTGCCTTTTCACAGACTTCTTTTTTCTATAGCTATGCTAAAATCCATCCGCACATTGCTTGCCGTTGCAGCCTATTTCGATTATGAAATATGGCAAATGGACGTGAAAACGGCATTCCTAAATGGATATCTTGAGGAAGATATCTATATGGAACAGCCGCTAGGTTTCACATCCAGTGATACTGATCACAAGGTTTGCAAGCTGCAAAGGTCCATATATGGACTTAAGCAAGCATCTCGGAGCTGGAACACTCGTTTCAATGATGTGATCAAAAAGTTTGGTTTCATCAAAAATGAAGAGGAACCATGTGTTTTCAAAAGGGTCAGTGGGAGCGCTGTTGTCTTCCTCGTATTGTACGTGGATGACATCCTCCTTATTGGGAATGATATTCCCATGTTGACATCAGTCAAGATGTGGTTGTCCAAGGAATTCTCCATGAAAGACCTAGGTGAAGCATCCTTTATTCTAGGAATTAAGGTCTATAGGGATAGACCGAATAGGATGCTAGGACTTTCACAGAAGATGTACATAGAGGAAAGTACTAAAGAGGTTTAGTATGGAAAACTCTAAGAGGGGATTAATACCCTTCAGACATGGTATTCATCTTTCCAAGAAGATGTGCCCCAGCACACCTGAGGAAATAGAACGCATGAGCAAGATCCCTTATGCTTCTGCAATAGGGAGCCTCATGTATGCCATGCTATGTACACGACCTGATATAGCCCATGCTGTGAGTGTCACAAGCAGATATCAGTCAAATCCAGGTGAAGAACACTGGACTTCTGTGAAATGTATCCTTAAGTACTTGAGAAGAACTAAGGATATGATGTTGGTCTTTGGTAATGGAGAACTCCAAGTTCCAGGGATACACAGACTCGGATTTCATGTCCGATATAGATGATCGAAAGTCGACATCTGGAAGTCTGTTTGTGTGCAATGGTGGAGCTGTCAGCTGGAAGAGTTCCAAGCAAACTGGTGATAGCAGATTCCACCATGGAAGCAGAATATATCGCTGCATCAGAGGCTGCAAAGGAAGCATTCTGGTACAAGAAGTTTGCTGCAGAAATTGGAGTAATGCCATCAGATGCCATTCCTCTATACTGCGACAACAATGGCGCCATAGCCCTTGCTAAGGAGCCGAGGTCTCACCAGAAATCCAAGCACATTGAGCGGCGATACCACCTCATCCGCGATTACCTTGAGAAAGGGTTACGTCGAGGTCAAGAGAGTCAACTCCACAGATAATGTGGCAGACCCACTTACAAAGCCGTTGGGCCAGCAGAAGATCGAAGCCCACCTTGAGAAGATGGGACTTAGACTTGTAGCCAATTGGCTTTAGGACAAGTGGGAGATTGTTAGATATATGTGCCCTAGAAGCCAGAATTGGCTGACACTTGTAATACACTTCTAGGGGCAAAATTATAATTTTGACTATAAATCAATAAAATGGGTTATTTTCTATCACATATGTGTATTTAGTGTCTGTGATACATCCTTTGAGTTAATGGTAATGATAATTCATATTTTCAAGAGTTGAAAATTTAAGACATGAATAATCATTATTAACTCATAAAATGCTCCCGACCATAGGATCATCACGAGGATGGTGATTGATCCGGAAGGTTGGTGTACAATCGCTTCTCTTTAGTAGATGAGTCTTGAGTCTACGGTGTGGAGACACCGGAGCGAGAGTACAGGTACTCGTTAGAGAACGAGGGCACTGAGCGTGACCACCTCGAGTAGTCATTAGGGAGTCTACCTTCTCGTCAATGACTGACTCGATGCTGCAGTAGTGTGTCTGGTTCTTTGACCTGAGATGCATCGGCAGTTCACCTTGAGGGTGTTATAGTTTGACTACACCATTACTCGGTCTCCTAGCCATATGGAACCCTGAGGTGTATGTTGGCTATAGCATGTTCATTGTAGGAACTGGATTGCATCAAGATGGAATCTATCTACCTCGGTGGTAGAGGAGCAGCCCTATGATGATCATGAGAATCAAGTCCAGAAATCCCATGGCCATGGTAGAGTGAAATAATAGAAAGAGTTTCTATTTAGATTTTCACATTGGACTCGAATCGAATGATTACATCATATGACAGAGACTAGGGTTTGACGAGTTCACCTTAACCCTAATCTGATCGGGGCTCAAGATAGAAGAACTTAATCACACAGGTAGCTGCACCAAGAGGTTCGCATTCAGCTCTGATGGGTTGCCACCATATACTGCTAGGTGTCACTGGTGGATTTTGGGAGCAATTAGAATGATTTAGATGATCGATCATTCTAGCTGTTCGAATCAGAAGAGTTCTGATCCATCGAAAGGAGTTTCGATGATGTCGATGATAGAGATCATGACATATCCCATTACCATACAGAACTGAACCTAACTGGGTCACACAAACAAGGGTTTGAATCTGGTGATCATCAATTGAACTGATCTAGTTCAATTGATCTGAATGAGATTCAATTAGGTTCAAGGAAATCGTGCTAGCACTCGATTGAACCTAACGTTCTTCTTTTACTATCATAAATATAAGTTGTCCTGACTGAGCCAAAGGAGTTTGTGCTCAATCAGAGGCCTTCATATGGTCTGACTGGAGGTTGTCCAAGTCAGAATAAGGTTGTCTTATTTGTAAGACATTACCTGCCATTTTTGGTCACCTGCCATTTCTTGTTCTTTGACTTTGGTCAAAAGTCTACCTTTGACTGGTCAAACGTTGACCATTGACACTTTGACTTTTGACCACATGTCATGCACCTATTGGAGAGCTGGTGGGGGCCTATCCCCTGCCAGAACCTGGCAAGGAGAAGGGCGCACGCCACCCTAGGGTGGCGTGAGCCCAAGTTGGAGGCGCCTAGGAGTCCTTGTTGGACAAGGACTCCACCTCCCTTTTTGGATTCCAATTAGAGTTCTACTAAGAATCCAACTTTGACTGGTCTTAGGCACCCTCTAAGGAGGAATCCAGGGGTCTCTATTCCAACCAATCAGATTTAGATCTGATTTCACAAAGGGTTGTGATTGGTTGAGGAGGAAGAGGAGTTGGATCACAAGAGGTCTATAAATAAGACCCTGCGCCCAACTCTAGATTTAATGAATTCAATTGAGATTTCCCCACGCCCCAAGGCTGCCTCTCCCCTCCTTCCTCCATGCCATAGTCTCTTCTCCCCTTGCTCTCCACGTCCAAAAGGAGTTTTGGACTTAGGTTGGTGCGATTCAGATCAAGGAAAGGCGATCAAAAGCAAGAAGGCTGCGCTGCTGCAAAAGGACGACTGCTGATCTTCAAAAGAGTTTTGAAGATCCTCCAGATCAGATCCAGATCTGATTTTTGGAGGTGTGATAGAGAAGAAGAGGATCTCCAGATCCAACCCGAGTGGATACCGGTAGAGGCCAGGCGCTTGCGTGGCTAGATCCAGAACCTTCCGCTGCAATCAGGATCATCTAACAGGGTAATAGGATTACCCAAATCAGGTAAATTAAATTTGATTTAATTTATCTTATTTTATTTTATTTATTAAAATAATAAGAATCAGATCTGAAATATATCAAGATCTGATTAAGGTCAAGAGAAAATTTTTGAAATATATCTCTTGATCTAATCAGATCTGGACGAACCTGGACCGAAAATCAGGATTTTCCTTCATTATAACGATGACAATTGCTAATATGAATTTTAAAAAAAATATTTAAATTTTTATATATTTTTTAATTAAGTGACAATTGAGCCATCTCTAATAGTCATTGATAATTAATTTAATAATAATTATCATCAAATTTTTTAAAAAAATTTAAATCTTTCAGCAATAATTTTGGCCATCGCTGTAGTCAGCAATACATCGTTAATACCATATTAATGATGGTAAAAATACCGTTGCTAAATGTCATCACTAATTTTAAATTTTTTTTATTTTTCTTTGAATATAGTATAATTTTAAAATTTAAAGTCCATCTTTGCTATTCATTATCTAAATAATTATTGTTAAGATATCGTCACAAAAAATAGCCTCGATCTGATAGTTCTAGCTATGTCGATCAATAAAATTTAATTTCGACGATCATAAATAATACATGATAATCTGATAGATAGATACCATCGATCAGTTTGAAAACTTACAATGATGATCTTGATGATATTTATAGTATACTATCAAAATTTTACTTTAATCGGACATCATTATCATAGTTAATTTAACATAAGATTATTTAGACCGTTAAATAAAAAATAAATGATCAAAAGGCCAAATAGCATCGGATTATAAGATGATTTTTTATATAAATGATCTTTGTTACTACTTTGATCATTTATATGATGGTGATTGTAAAATTCAAATAGTATATATATGAACAATACAAAATTATATATCTCTTGATACTCATTCTTAAAGTTTTTAAGTAATTATTTTTGTACTTTTGTAAGATCTACTTAATGTGGATGGTTCATATACATGTGGTTTGAATTTTATGATTACCACCGTATAAATTAAAGTAGTAGTAAAAATCATTTATCTAAAAAGTCATCTTAATTGGATGTCATTTAGCCTTTTGATTGCTTATTTGTTATTTAACGATCAAAATTATTTCATGCTAAATTGATCATGATAATAATATCTGATTGAAGTAAAATTTTGATAGTATTTTACAAATATCATCGAGATAATCATTGTAAGTTTTTAGATCCATCAGTAATCTCTATCTATCAGATTATCATACGATCATTCGTGGCCATCAAAATTAAATTTTATTGATTGATATAACTAGGGCTATCAGATCGAGGCAATTTTTTATAATGATACTCTAATAATAATTATTTAAATAATAAATGATGAAGATAAACTTTAAATTTTAAAATTATATAATATTCAAAAAAAATTTAAAATTAGTGATGGCATTTTTATCATCACTAATACAATATTAGCGACGTATTGTTGACTATTAGCGACAGCCAAAGCCATCGCTAATAAATTTAAAATTTTAAAAAATTTTAAATTATAATTATAATTAAATTAATTAATTATCAATGGCTATTAGTAATGGCTCTATTTGCAATCATCAATAATTTTGAAAAAAAATATTTAAAAAATTTTTTAAAATATTTTTTAAAAAATTTTTAGTATTAATGATGGCTCTCTATTTTTAGCAATGGAGTCATCGTTGTGAATACTTCTACCGACGATATTAGTGACAGCCAATTTGCCATCGCTAATACTCCAATTTTTTGCTCTTCCCATGATTCTCCTTCTGCCAGTGCCCAAACCCCCATCAACACCCAACCCCCTTTCCTCCCTCCCACTCCGTCCCTTCCTACCCCATCCCTCCAGCATCCCGTGGCTCGAGCCCGCATCCCTCCATGCTCGCGGCCACCCTCTTAATGGCGCCCAAATCCTCTCAACCCCCTAACCCCACTTTCCTCCTTCCTACGCCATCCCTCCGATGTCCTGTGGCCACGAGCCCACATCTCTCTACACCTGCGACCATCCTCTTGACTGCACCCAAACCCCCCAACCGCCCTTTCCTCCCTCCCCGCCCTATCCTTCTCCATCCCGTTCCTCCAACACTATGCAGCCCTGAGCCCACTGCCTCAACCCTTCTCGTCCAAGCCTACTAGCACCTCCTACACGACTACCTCGAGCCTGCCGCCCCAACCCTGCCTCGCTTATGATAGCCCCAACCCCGTCCTTCTGGCTCCACCTCACCACGACCGCCCTAACCCCACCGGCACCTCCTATGCCACGGCCCTGAGCTAATTGCCCCAGACCCCCTCTCCATGATCTTCCTGACCCCACCGGCACCTCCTATGCCGCAGCCCTAAGCTCGCCACCTCGACCCCGCCTCTCCCATGGCCACCCCGACCATGAGCTTTCGATCGTGAGCCCCCGACCACCTTCCGCCTTTCTGAGCTTCCAGCCATAAGCCCCCGGCCGTCTCCCACCTCCCCGAACCCCAAGTCTGCCTCCTAGTCTCCCATAGGTGCTTTTCTTTCCATATATCTCTATTTTTATTTTTATTTTTTTGCTTGGAACCCTTTCCAAGTCCTTTTTATAGGTGCTTCCATCTTCTTCCTCAAGTGTAATCCTTCCCATAGATATTCAAAAAAGAGAAAGAAATGAAAAGAAAAAGAAGAAAAAAAGCAAAAAAAAAAAAAAAGTTGAACAATCTATGCATGAAAAGGTCTTCCTTTTTGATTTTTCAACATTCTCTTTATTTTCATTGATTTTTTCTATATTTTTCTCTACTATGTCCGTTCTCAAAGTCCCAATTGGGTGGAAAACAGGATCCTCACCAAAGTGACGAGGTAGATGTGGCTTATGAGGCCTCTGATCATAGTGAACCTTCTCCACTACTCTATCTAGATGATCATGGTCATGTTCAATGATATATCCTTTATTTTATTTTTAATTTTTATTTATGTATTAAATTTATTTATTTTTAGAATATGTTGTCTCTAGACATGTATTTATGTAGTATGATGCATGTATGTCTAGTGTGTTATATACGTATGTAGCTTTATATAATTATATTTTTAAAATATTTATGAAGTTGAAGAATAGGGATTAGTTAGGGGATAGAAGAAATTGACAAAAAAAAAAAGATTAAACTATCAATGCTTAGAACATACTCATTATTCTTATCTCTCCTATATTAATTTTATTTAAATATATAGAAAAAAATTTAATAGTTTATATTATCTAAACTTTTGGCAAATTATCTTGAAAGAGGTTCTAAATACTTTGGAACAACTCTATACACTACAATTCAAGGTTCGGATTAATCTTTCTAAGTTTTGGAATTCTCTAAAACTTAAACTCAAAACAGCAAGCAAGAAAAAGATGGTTTACAATGACAAACAAAAATTAGCTCCTCAAGAAGTATAATAGATCATTAAATACACTTTACTCAGAATGGAAGAATCCTTTGAGAATACCCTCGAATGAAATAAAGAGTTGAATATGCTTTTGAGAGATGGTGAAGGTTCAAATGAAGGATTCTTTAATTTGGAGCTGAAAAATCTTTTCAATCCTTCTTTTCTTAAGTATTCTTGAGTTTTTTTTCTTTTGAATGCCTTTATACCTTAATCAATATTAGAAAATGAGTAGTAGCCATTTAGAGCCATTGGAGAGTATTTATTAGGCATTTAATGCACCAAAAATAAGTCAAAAAACTAGCTATTATGAAAATTTTTGTTGTAGGGGTCGACCCATAGGTCCCCTACGGTAGTATAGAAACATCCCGTTTCTATTTTTGGATGACAGGAGAGCAGGAGTCAACCCATGGATCGTCCAATGGCAAAAGGGTCATCCCCTAGGTTGATTCTTTTTATGTGCCATTAAAAAGTTTAATTATAACTTTTTTAAAAAAATAAAAAACTATTAGTGATGGCACCCACCATCACTAATAATTTTTTAAATATAAATTTTAAAATATAAAATAAAAAAATATTAGTGACGGCATTAGTGATGAAAAATATCATCGCTAATAATTTTTTTAAAATTTAAATTAAAAAATAAAATAAAAAAAATTAGAGATGAAATTAGCGATAGGATGTCATCACTAATAGTATTTTAAAATTTTAATTATAAAAAAATAAAAAGATATTAGCGATGGCACTCCTCATTGCTAATACTATCACTAATTAACTTTATTAGCGATGAAAGTTTTACTTCTCCAATAACGATAATTAGCGATAAGGAATTATGCAATGGACTTTTATCGACAGCTAGCCATCGCTAATAGTATTAGCGATGGCAAACCCCTTATTAGTGATCGCATTTAGCCATCACTAATAGTCAATTTTTTTGTAGTGGTTGAGGTCAATGAAGATACCCTTGGTGCTGGAGGAAGGGTCCAGTCCATCTTAAGAGAAAAGAAATTATGGTGCGAATGAGAGCATGCGATTCCACCACTCCTCACTGACAACCCCTCCACCATAGCCAAAGTAGCATCACCCAAAGGTCTGCTACCATGCAGCCCCTTGTTATAACGGACCTGTAACTATTTGATGTCCTAGTTCACTAGATTCAGACATTGACTAGTGCCATTCAACGGCTCCAACAAGTGACAAAGCAGCAACAATGTCTAATTCCTCAGGCAACTCCTTCCCAACCACTAAAGAGTCATAGGCCGAGAAGCCCTCCTTGGCAGTTCAATAGTTACACCCCCCCTGCTTGCTCCTCAGGCCTAGATCTTGATGGGAATTGAAGGCCAAGGGAGGCTCCAAGGGAAAAACAACATCTCTCTCTCACCATCTTCTTTTTTTCTTCACTATTCTCAAGCTCTGGCTAACTCAACCATCTGAGGGTCCCCCACTGAAAAACCCCGGGCGAGTGCAAACTTTTCTTGCAGGTTTTCTTTAATATTTTGGTTCTCGAACGATATCCAACTCCAACCACATTAGCCTTGATCTGGAGACATGAAGCAACAACATGTATACTCTCATAAAAACACTTGTTTTGCATGTTTATACTTCTTTTTTCTTTTTTTTTTTGCATATGTACCCACTCTATCCAACACTATTAACTAATTAGCATATTTAAAATTAAAATAACTAATATATCCTTAATAGATAGACATGCAAAAATAAATATTTATAAAGATATAAATATAAATTGCAAATTTATGATTGGATTCACATAATTTCACATAGTTAGAAGGATATACATGCAAAAAAAATAATTTTACTTTTGCCTATTTCAACTTGTTTTAATACTGCAATTAGTCTAGTGCCTGTGTTAATATTGCTTAGAGCTAACAAAAATAATTATGAAAGTTCTTTCATTAACCATGTTTTACTTTATTTTTTTTATTTGTGATAATTATTATATCTTATTTAATCAAAAATTGGCTTATAATATTTGTTGTTATTAATGCATATGTGATGTCATAGATCAAAATATAGAAAATATTGACCTAAGGATTAATTTTGATGATAATAAAATATTAGGTATAAATGATGCTAATTATGTATTTCAAGAATGATTGTACAGTTTTTTAGATACTCATAAAGATACATCAAGTCAAGAAACAAATACTTTTAAAAAGGCCAAGCCAAAAGAGTTTTCAAGATGAATTACTTAAGTTTAGAAGGCTACATTATGAAGACAATGAAGTTAGAAGTGTGCTCATAAAGATATATCAAATCAAGAAAGAAATCCTCTCAAAAAAGTCAAGCTAAAAGAATTTTAAAGATAAATTATATATGTTTAAGATGGTACAGTATGAAGAAAGTCAAGTTAGAAGTCATAAGTCGATGACACGACGAGCTTAAAATAAGTATGGAGAAGCCTAAAAGAAGTAATCTCAATGTTGAAGAAGTTTTTGAAGTTTTATGAAAGCATTAAGACCAAGAAATGCAAGTTTGGGATGCCAAACTTTAAAAAAAATGAAGTTGGAAGTTATGAATTGATCCTAAATTTCATGAGCCATCTTTGGCATGCTTGAAAGAATTTAGCACACCTTTGAGTCGACTCAGTCTCAAGAAAATAGAAAAATAGAAACTGTAATTTTCTCTTAATAGACTCATGCTGTCTAAGCAGATCCCAGAGTTAATCGACTCAAAATTTGAGTAAGCCAACTCAGACATTTTGATAGTATAATAGCCATTTTTTTAATTATTTTTATTGGACAAAAATTATATCTAACGGCTATTTTGGCTTCCACAATGATTAGTGTTGATCCAAAAATTGATTTTGATGATGATAAAGAGTTTTGAGTATAAATTATAAAGTCTAATTATGTTTATAAGAATGTGTAATTTTGAAATTTCAAACTTGACATCTTAATGAAGATAAATTCAAGTTAAAAAGGCAAGTCTAGCCTATAAATTATTTGGAGAAGAAAGGATCATAAACTATCTTTGGCACGCATGGCATGTAAACTGGACCGACCTAGTCTAGAACTGAGCCGACCTAATCTTAGTGGAAACAGAAGATAGAAAGCACAGAAAGTAAAATTTTCAAGACCTAGGGGACTGAGCTGATCTAGCTATAAACTGAACTGACTCAATGAGACTGAGTTGACCCAGTCCAAAATTGAGCTGGCCTAGTGCCTGTAACGACTAATTTTTAGAACTATAGCTTTTCATCCCACAAGCTTTTCAATGGTTATTTTCTCTTCTTCAATGACTAGATCACTTCCAGAAGCCTATGTTAGTGACTTGTAATAATGAAAAACCTCTAGAATATATAAAAAATACTTGAAGGATTAGAAAATGATTTTGGAGAGATTATTGTGCATTCTTTAAGAAACCCAAAGAAGTAAGTAGAAAAGAAAAGAGGAGCGATTCTCAGATATTTCTTTATCCTTCTAGTATCCTCACTTTGAGAGAAGCCAGGCTATTGCTATAGAAGATCATCTACTACTTTCCTCAAGCATTCAAAGTGAAGAAATCAAGCCAATAAGCCAAGCTCCTAGAATTTCTTCTCTTAAGCTTCAAAGAGTTTATTTTTTTTTTTATTTATTATAATTTTATATTTTATTTTAAATTTTTTGGGGTGACAAACTTGAGTTGGTCCAAGTCTTGAGTTGGATAATTATAGTGGTTTGATTGATAAGCCAAAGTAAAAATCAATTGAGATTAATTGTTAGCCTAGAGAAAAATAATCACTTATGAGATTTTGGTTGGTGATCTGAAAAAGCCAACTAAGTTGATTGTGAGCCCAAAAAATAATCGTGTATAATTTTGGTTGGTGAGCCAGAAAAAACCAGCTAGATTTGATTGCAAGCTCAAAAAATAATCGGACTATAATTCTTGTTGAGAATTATAATTGAATTTTCAAGGGATATACTTAAAAAATGGATGTAGGTACTGAGTTTAACATCGAACTACTATAAAATGATTGTGTGCGTGATTGTGTACTTTTATTTTATTATTTTTATTCACTGCACGTTACATAGCTTATTTGATTTGGCACTTAAATGGATCAATCTACTCACATCTTAAGCTTAAAATTTGAAATATTCAATTCATCCACTCTCTTGGATTGCCATCCTTGGGCAATAAGTGGTATCAGAGTAGGTGCTCTAATATTAGTTGTTGACCTATAGGTCAAAGAGCTAAAGATTTTATGGCTGATCCATTTGATTCTTTATTGAGTGAGGGACACTCAACCATTAGACCTCCTTATTTCAATGGCATAAATTATATATATTGGAAGGCTAGATTGAGAATTTTTATTCAAGTATAAGATTATGACATGTGGAATGTCATACTCAATGATCCTCATACATCCATAATGATTGTCAATGATATATATATGTACCTAAATCAAAAAAAGATTGAAATAAAATATATAAAAAGCTAACTCAATTAAATTCTAAAGCTATTAATATTCTATATTATGCATTATATTATAACAAATTTAATAGAATATCAACATATTTATCTACAAAAAAAAATTAGGATAGACTTGAAGTGATCCATGAGGATACAAGTCAAGTCAAAAAATCTAAAATAAATATATTGGTTCATAAGTATGAGTTGTTTAAAGTGGAACCTCATGAGACAATAAGTGATATGTTTATAAGATTTATTGAAATTATAAATGAGTTAAAAAGTCTTGGAAAAGACTACTCTAATAGTGATCTTATATGCAAAACTCTTAGGTCTTTACCGAAGGCTTGGAAAGCTAAAATAACCGCAATTCAATAAGCTAAGAACCTTAGCAAGCTTGCTTTGAAAGAGTTAATTGGATCACTCATGACATATGAGCTCAATATGAACCAAAGCATGGAGAAAGAAAAGATGAAGAAGAGAATCTTTGCACTCAAGTCATCGATCATTGAAGAAAGCTCAAGTGACTCTACCGAGGAATTGGAAGATGATGAAGAAATGGTAAAAATTACCAGAACGTTCATAAGATTCATGAGAAAGAAGAAAAATTTTGAATCAAGAAAAGAAAAAGAAGAAAAGAATCAATTTAAAAAATATAGGAAAGACTTACCTCCATCAAAAAAGAGCTCAATGAAATTAAAAAGAAAAGCTATATTGGTCAATTGGAGAAGTAGTGAGAGCTCAAATTTAAAAAAAAGAGTCATTCTCAAGTGAAGAAGAAACAAATATATGCTTGATGGCTCAAAATGATGAGGTAAACATTTATAGTTCTTTTGAATTTATATTTGATGAGCTTCAAGAAGTCTTTCATGACTTAATGAATAAATACAAAAAGATAGGACTGAAAAACAAAGAATTAAAGAAATTAAATCTTCTTTTAGTTAATGAAAAAAATAATTTTTTAATTAAAAAAAGATATTTTGAAAGAAAATAATGCTTAGGCTAAGAAAAAAGGCACTTCTTAAATCTGAAAATATTTAGTTGAAGAAAAGAATAAACTCTTAATTGGAAAAGAGATTTTCATGAAAGAAAAAAAAATATTTGCTAAACAAAAAGAAAGTTTTTTAAATTCTAAAAAATCTTTTTTGCAAGAAAATACAAACTTAAGAAAAGAGATTAAAAGATTGAAGCCTATACTTAACAAGTTTATAATTGGCTCTCAAAAGCTTCAATCTATTTTAATCAATCAAAAAGTTATTTTTGATAAAGCTGGAATTAGGTATAATCCTTTGAGAAAATAAAAATTCCAGTCGGTCTAGCGGTATAATCCTTTAACAAAGCTTCATCTAAAAATTATTTAATTACATATTTTAAATGTGATAAAGTAGACCACAAAATTTTAGAATGTAACACTAAAAGAATTGACTATACTTTAATTAAACAAATTTGGATTCCAAAAGAAACCATGTGCTCTAACCTCAATGGACCAAGATGACTTGGGTACCAAAGGTTAGCAAATGATTTTGCAGGTTCTCCAAACATCCAATGAAGTGAAAAGAGCAAATTTTTATGGATGCTTCAGAAATGAAAGTGGATAGGTGATGATACTTGGTAAAAGCTAAACTTATTTTGACATCACACCACCAATTATTGTTAAATTTATTTTGATGATCCATTAACATGTATGTATATTATGATTCCTCAATTTGAATAGTTTTCATGTATTGTCAAAAATTTAGTAAATTGACAAATTTTGATGATCTCTCAAAGCTTGCAATAATCTTATACTTTGATCTTAGTTGATTTGATTGATTATCATACCACCAATTATATGTCAAATGACTCAATGTTTATCTTTTTGATTTTGATGATGTTATTATTATTAATTATGATTGAAGATATATTAAATAAAATTAATTTATGAACTTTCATTATTAAATTTTAAGAATAATTTAAACTATTAATATATTTATTCGATAAGCTGAACTTCTTAAAGAAATACTTTCAAACTCGATTGGTACCTTGAATTATAGCAAATACTTATAATAACAAAAAGGAGGAGAGAATTTGGTAAATGAAGAAAGTAAATTTAACTTATTAAATTACTCAAAATCTTGTAATATTTTTTTTCATAACATAATTTTAATTTGGTTATGAGATACAAAATTGATCAAGAGTAAGCAAGAAATGGAATTAAGAAATATGGCATATAGTAAGGGGAAGAAAATTTTGAATAAAAATTGAACTCAATTAAATATAATATTGAGGGAGAATTTAATGATTTTGGACTACTGAAGAAGAATTTACTCTATTGATTTTATGAATCACCTCCTTTTGAGTTGTTTTTTTTTATGTTGTCAAATAGAAAATGAGTTATTATTGAGTATATGCTTGAGCTTAATTAGAATGAAGTATATTTTTATTATTTAATAATTTTATACTTTTTAAATATATAATCTTTTAAAAATTTACTACATATTATTTGCATATACTCAAAAATTTTATCATCATCGAAAAGGATGAGATTGTTGATCCAAAGATTAATTTTGATGATGACAAAGAGTTTTGAGTATAAGTTATAAAGTCTAACTATGTTTATGAGAATGTGTAGTTTCGAAACTTCAAACTCGACATCTTAATGGAGATAAAATCAAGTCAAAAAGGCAAGTCTACCTTATAAATTATTTAGAGAAGAAAAGATCATAAACTATCTTTGGCATGCATGGCATACAAACTGGGCCGATCCAGTCTGAAACTGAGCCGATCTAATCTCAGTGGAAACATAAGATAAAAAGCATAGAAAGTAAAATTTTTAAGATCTAGAGGATTGATTCGATCCAGCTATAAACTGAGCCGATCCAGTCAAAAACTGAATCGGCCTAGTGCCTGTAATGGCTAGTTTTCAAAACTACAGCTTTTTTGTCCCACAAACTTTTCAACGACTATTTTCTCTTCTTCAATGGCTAGATCACTTTCAAAAGCCTATGTTAGTGACTTGTAATAGTAGAAAATCTCTGAAATATATAAGAAAATACTTGGAGTATTAAAAAATAATTTTTGAAGAGATTATTGTGTATTCTTTGAGAAACCCAAAGAAGTGAGCAAAAAAAAAAGAGGAGTGATTCTTAGATATTCCTTTCTTCTTCTAATATCCTCACTTTAAAAGAAGCCAAGCCATTGCTATAGAAGATCATCTACTACTTTTCTCAAGCATTCAAAGAGAAGAAATCAAGCCAACTCCTAGAATTTCTTCTCTTAAGCTTCAAAGAGTTTATTTTTTATTTTATTTATTATAATTTTATATTTTATTTTAAGTTTTTTTGAGTGAGAAACTTAGGTTGATCCAAGCCTTGAGTTGGACGATTGTAGTGATTTTATTGGTAAGCCAAAGTGAAAATTAATCGGGGTTGATTGTTAGTCCGAAGAAAAATAATTACTTGTGAGGTTTTGGTTGGTGATCCAGAAAAAATCAACTGAATTGATTTTGAGCTTCAAAAGTAATCATATACGATTTCGGTTGGTGAGTCAGAAAAAATCAATTGAATTTAATTATAAGCCTAAAAAATAATTGGACTGTAATTCTTGTTGAGAATTATAGTTGAATTTTCAAGGGGTATACTTGGAGAATGGATGTAGGTGCTGAGTTTGACACCGAATCACTATAAAATGATTGTATTTATGATTGTGTGCTTTTATTTTATTACTTTTATTCACTATACATTACATAGCTTTTTTGATTTGGCACTTAAATAGATCAATCTACTCACATCTTAAGCTTAAAATTTAAAATACCCAATTCACCCTCCCTCTTGGGTAGCCATCCTTGGGCAATAGTTAATATACTTGCTCTAGCCAATTTTAAAGCTATTTAAGACTCAGAATTCAATTGAAAAAGTAAGAAAAAATTTGAAAAATAAAAAAACTTCAGTTTTCATTAAGTGCATTGAATATCCTTGAGAAAGGAAGATAAAGAGGGGTTAAGAGCTTTGATTGTGTGGGCAATCAACTGAAACTTAAATCAATGACTTCTCCAAGCTTCAACGAGTTCTATTTTCTTGAGCTTTGGATCATTTCTTCTATACTTAATTATTTTATAGTCTTTTTTACAAGTTTCTTTCTAAAAAAAGAAACTTGAGGTTGAGGATTGTCCAAGTTCGGAATTAGATGGTGTAGGATGTTAGTTGGTGAGCCCAAAAAAATTGACTGAATTGATTGTAAACCCGTAAAAATAGTTGGTGTAAGATTTTGGTTGGTGAGCCTAAAAAAATCAATTGGATTGATTGTGAATCCATGAAAACAATCGATATAATATTTTGATTGGTGAGACCAAAAAAATAGACTAGATTAATTATAAACCCAGCAAAACAATCATGCTGTACTCAAATGGATTATAGTGGGATTTCCAAATAGAGAGACTTGAGGAGTGGACATAGGCATTGGATTTAGTACTAAACCATTATAAATTTAATATATTTATGATTATGCATTTTATTAATCTTTTATTTTTTGTTGTATATTTATTTTCTACTAAGTACTCTTAAACACTCTAAAATTTGTTATTGGATACAAGTTCTTCAATAAATTTTTAAGAAATCCAATTCATCCTTCCTCTTAGATTACCTTCGAAAAATAAGTGGTATCAGAGCAAGTACTCAGCCCATTTGATCCAACCATCAAGAGTTAACGATCAATAGCAATCATAATTGATACATTATTAGTTGAGGGCCAATCAACCAATAGACCTCTACTTTTTAATGGCATAAATTATACATACTAGAAGGCACAAATAAAAATCTTCATTCAAGCACAAGATTATAATATATAGAATATCATAATCAATGGCCCACATACACCCACTATTTTGATTGATGGCATTATTTTTTGCAAACTCAAAAAGAAATGAGATGAACATGATAAGGAAATGGGCCATGAATATTCTTTATTACTCATTAGATATAAATAAATTTAATAAATTTTTTTCTATATTTTAGCTAAAAAAGTATGGGATCAACTAGAAGCTACTTGTGATAATGCAAATCAAGTAAAAGAATCAAGCTCTAAAGAAAAAAAGAAAGAAGTCCTCAACTTATGCCCTATGACTCATGAGGATAAGATGAAGAAGAAAAAGGAGCAAGAAAGGAGAAAGAAATTAGCAACTAAGGGAAGCTGAACAAAGAAAAGAAGAAAGAAATAAAAGAGAAAAAAAGCTTTGGCAAAGGGGGAGCAAAGCAAGAAAGAGAAAAAGAAAGAAGTATAAAAGATAAATAATTTGTGCTTCATGACATAAAAAAATAAGATAATTTCATAAAATCCTACTGATTTTACTTTTGATGAATCACAAGAAATATTCTATGAGTTGAGAAATGGTTTGAAAAAGTTAGGAAAGAAAAAAAAAAAGTCTAAAAGATCAAAACAAATCTTACTGATGAAAAAGAAAAAATTCAGAAAGAAAGTGAAGGCTTTTCAAAGGAAGAACTTATTTGGTTGATAAAAAAGCCAATCTAGAGAAAGAAATTAAAAATTGAAACTCATTGTTGATAAGTTCACTTTAAGTTCTCAAAAGTTTTAAATAATTTTGGAAAATCAAAGAGTAGCTTTTGATAAAGCTGGTTTAGGATTTAATTTCTTGAAAAAGCAAAAGTTTGTAAAGAATAAATTTGAGATAGCTTCTTTTGAAAATTCTTCAATAACTTATTTTAAATGCAATCAAGTAGGATATAAAGCTTTCAAATATCATTTCAAAAAAAATAGAAATATTATTATTAAGCAAATTTGAATTTCAAAAGAGACCATACTTACTAATCTCAAAAGATTGAAGAAAATTTGGATTCCAAAATTAGAAAAATGAATATTTTGCAAGTGTGTCTAACATCCCATGTATCAAAGAGGAGATAACATTTGATTAATCGATACTTAGGGCGCATGATAAAATGAATGGTAATGGTTGGTGAAGGCAAAAAATCAATGAAATCATTCCTTCTATGTTTGTTGAAAATAGTTTACTTAAATAGATTGATTTTGATAAATCTTCTATGATACATATTGTATTGCCTTTGTATTTGCTGAAACTCCCAATAAAATTTGTTTCATTTTCATTTATGTAAAATTTCTAAAATCTTTGAAAGATAAATCCCCTTGCTTTCTTAATTGTATTTTGAAAGATAAACCAAATTAAGCTACAATATGTAAGAAACATTTGCTTGCTATCTTATGGGCTAAAATATGAATGTTTTAGTTACTAATGAATGAAATTGTATATGATTAAATTATCATAGTGTTACTTCTGCTTGTTAATAAATTTATCCTTCTTGTATTTCAATATTTCTCTCGAGTATGATTTCCATATTCTATTTGATATTGTCAAAAAGGAGAGTAAAAAATTGAGAAATGTTTATTTTGAGATATGTTTGCTCAAGAAGAGAGAGAGATTAAAAAATAAGAAATTTTTTTCAAAATTCTCAAAAGTTTTCAAAGATATCGCTTTTTCTATATAAGAAAGGGGGAGTTCCAAAATTCTTTCAAGACTTTTTTAATTCTTAACCTTGATTGTGTTTATGCCATGGAAATTTGCTAAATTTTTTTATCAATGCTTTTATTGCAAATCAAAAGATGAGTAATGGAAAATTATCTTGAACCTTCTAGAATTTATATTGATTCATTTACTATGATTGTACTTTTGCATCAATTGAATATAAAAGGAGTAAAAAGAAAAAATAATGTTTTAGTCTTGATTGTGTACTATTTATCATTAACTATCTCTTTGATAAATTGTTCTAAAATCTTGCTCTGTACTGATGATCATGCTTATCACTGATATTATCTTGTATTTTGTTCAATTGTTGTTTCTCTTTATTGTGACTTTTGGTTCTGCTAATGTAATGACAAAAGGAGGGAGATAAAATATGTTTGAAAAATAATATAGAATATGATAATTAGTGATGAAAAGTAAATCTCTTCGATAGTTTCATCTCAAATTTGAAATTTGTTTTGATGCATTTTGTAAATTTTAAATCTTGCTATTTGTTTGATTTTCTATTATGATTGTTATTATGATTTTTGCTTTGATCAAATTTTAAATCTATGATTGATTTTGAAAAAACATTTGAAGAAAATAAGCAAATAGATTTTTCAAGAAAAAGTAGGAGTAATGAAATAATTTTTATTTAGTATCCCAAGATTATGTAAAGGCTAAACTTTTTGAAGAAAATTTGTTTTTAAACTCAAAAATTTTGTTACATTTAATGCTCTGGATTTGATCTTTGATGATTGCATCAATTATCCTAAAATTTGATTGAAATAGAAATAATTTGTTTGATATATCATGTGCTATGATTTGAATGTTTTCAGCACTAAATAATTTGATCTTAAATTTCTCCAATTTAATGAAAAAGGGAGAGAGAGTTTTAAAAAAAAAAAATTGAATATAAAGTGCTTTGTTACTTTATATGCTTTGAATTTGATCTATAATGCCTTGTACTCTCATATATTAATATTTTGGCAAAAAAAGGAGAAATGATAAGTTCTAAATCTGATCTTGTATACTTATATCCTTAAGCTTTTGAGATTAATTATATTATGAAATCTTGAGCGGAATAAAATCAATTTTTCTGAACCTTTTGAAGCATTTTGAAAAAGAGGGAGAGATTATTTAGGAAAAAGAAAAGAGACTATCTTTTAAATAACTTTTAATGAAAATTATCTTTTAAACTAAAAGTGATATGATTCATTTACTTTGAAATGATTTAGTATTCTAATTTTGATTCTTCATACTTGCATATCTGAATTCCAAAATTGATCTAAAAATTTGATTGGTACAATCTTAACTTTGATAATTTTGAAAATGAAGCTTTTTGATGATGTTATAAAGGGGGAGAAGTTTAGTGGAGCATAATTGAGTATATGCTTGATTGAATACATGTTTGAAGATAAATTGAATGAATCTTTTATAGATTATATATTTTCATGAAATATATTTTCAAGGTATCTATTTGCTTACTTTATGTATTCATAAATTAATAATGTATAATTCTTAAAAACATATTATGCTTTATTATGCATATATTCAATATTTTGTCATCATCGAAAGGAGAGTTTATTGATCCAAGAATTGATTTTGATAATAACAAAATATTGAATGCAAATGATACTAACTATGTATTTTAAGAATGATTGTAGGATTTGTTAGGTGCTCACAAAGATACATCAAGCCACAAAAGAAATCCTCTCAG
Source organism: Cocos nucifera (assembly GCA_006176705.1). Classification (NCBI taxonomy): domain Eukaryota; kingdom Viridiplantae; phylum Streptophyta; class Magnoliopsida; order Arecales; family Arecaceae; genus Cocos; species Cocos nucifera. Next base: position 36,160 of record QRFJ01006243.1, on the reverse strand, counting down.
AGAAGCCAAGCCAAAAGAGTTTTCAAGATGAATTACTCAAATTTGGAAGGCTAAATTATGAAGAAAATGAAGTTAAAAGTAAGCTCACAAAAATACATCAAATCAAGGAAGAAATTCTTTTAAAAAAGCCAAGCCAAAAAAGCTTTAAAGATGTATTATATATGTTTGGGATGGCATACTATGAAGAAAGTCAAGTTGAAAGTCATAAGTCAATGGCACAATAAGCTTAAAAGTTTAGAAAAACATGAAAAAGCCAAGAAGAAGCAATTGCAATGTTAGGAAAGTTTTCTAAGTATTATGGAAGTATTGAAACGAAGAAATGCATGTTTGAGATGCCAAACTTTGAAGAAAATAAAGTTTCATTAGTCATCTTTAGCATGCTTAGAAGAATTTGGCATGTTGTTGAGCCGACAAAAATAAAATTTGAGCCGACTCAGTCTTAAGTAAAAAAAAAAAAATAGAAGCGGTAATTTTCTCTTAGTAGACTCGAGCTATCTTAGTAGACCCAAAATTAGTCGGTCTAGAATTTTAGGTGAGTCGATTCAAACATTTTGATAGTATAATAGCTAGTTTTTATGGCTATTTCAAATGGAAAAAAATTATGTCTAATGGCTATTTTGGCTTCTACAACAACTAGTACACTTGCTCAAGCTAATTTTAAGACTATGTAAGACTCGAAATTTGATTGAAAAAATTTTAAAAAAAAAAGATTAGAAAAGAAAAAACTTTAGTCCTCATTGAATGAATTAAATATCCTTAAGAAAGGGAGATAAAGAGGCATTAAGAGTTTTGATTGTGTGGGCAACTAATTGAAAAATCCTTCAAGCATCCATTTGAGCCTCTCTCATCCTTTCAAGAAGGAAGTTAAGTTTGCAAAGATCATAAATCAATGATTTTTTCGAGCTTCAACGAGTTTAGCTCATTTCTTCAATACTCAATTGTTTTATCATTTTCTCTATAACTTTCTTTTGAAAAAAGAAACCAAGGGTTGAAGCTTATCCAAGCCCGAAATTGGATGGTGTAAGATTTTAGTTGGTGAGCTTGAAAAAACTAACTTGGTTGATTATGAACCCATAAAAATAATCAGTATAAGATTTTAATCGATAAACTCAAAAAAACCAACTAGATTTGATTATGAACCCGACAAAATAATCATGTTG